>JAJHUR010072406.1:0-18138 GCA_027495735.1 Lutjanus campechanus | reverse complement strand
GAAGATAAAAAAGAAAAAAAAAAAAAAAAAAAAAATCGAGTGAAGTGAAGACAGAAGGAAGGCAGAAACTGAAGGCAAGGCGTGAACAAGAGTCGAGAGCCAGAGAGAAAGATGGAGAATGAAGATAAAATCAAACAAGACCAGGAGGAGATAAGGGCAAAAGTGGTGTAAATCCCCAGATGAGAGAGGGAAGAAAGAGAGGGAGAGCACTGACGACCAGAGAATGGTAAAATAGCAGAGAGGGCAGAGAAAACACAGTGTGAAGGAAGCTGCAGGAAAGACATGAAAAAAGCAAGGGAGCATGGGAAAGAAGCAAAGAGGGGCTAAGAGAAAAGGAGGAGTGTTTGAGAGAGCTTTATGTAGCGCTTGGGTGATGAAATCATGAATGACCCCCTGCCGTGGACCGCTCTTTGAGGGTGCGTCCCCACTCACACACACACAGACACACACACATGAAAACATGAACAGACTTGCAGACAAACAAACACAAAGACACAAAAGTGAGCTCAAACACACAGAATTCACATTCACACAAATGCATACATTCCTCTTTTTGTGCATATTGGTCGGAAACACACACAGGCACACATCACACACAAAACCCTTAAACACCAAATCCTCATCTCAACCGCCATCCAGAGCTCCCATACTGTTCTTGTGTTTTTTTTTTTCCTTCCCTCATGCATAGCTTCCTCCTCTCGCCTGCTTCCCTTTCACTTTTTTCTCCTCACCATCGCTCCTCACACTAAACGTAAGGTGACAGTCCGTGGCCAGAGAGCGATAGATCGACACAGAAGTAGAGAAAGAAGGAGACAGAGAGACCAGAGGGTGAGAAACCTCTTGACAAGGGAGCGGGATAAAGAATAAAAAAGCTTTTAGTTGGAGAAATATGGAGGCCAATAAGGAAGACTGCTGCAAAGTTCCCGCTACATTTCTGTCCACTAAATTTTCCTTACAGCCTAATTTACTATTTATACTGAGCGCCTGGAATGACAAATCTTCAGTTTTCCACAAGATTTTGGAACCTGTCCACAAAAGCATTAGTGAGGTTGGGCAGGGATGAAGCCCAGCTCACAGTCGGCGTTCCATTTCATCCCAAAGGTGTTGGATCAGATTGAGGTCAGGACTATGTGCTGGTCAGTCAAATTCTTCCACAAAAAATGGGACCTCACTTTATGGACCTCACTTTGTGTCAGGAAGTAATGTCAAATTGAAATGGCACAGGGTCTTCTCCAAAGTATTGCAATGAAGTTGGAAGCATATTATTGTCTACAATGTGTTCGTATGATGCATCACTAAGATATTTGAGACCAGAGGTGGGACCAAGTTGCAAGTCACAATTAAGTCTCAGGTCTCAAGCCCAAATTCAAGTCCCGAATGATGGTAACAGGGAAGTCCCAAGTCATGTTCCAATTCAAGACTGACAAATCCCAAGTCAAGTTCTAAACTTTGAGTTTCAGGTCCTAAACAAGCTAAAATTTAACACTGAGTTTCCAGCCCCATTCATTTACACTTACTTAACTGTTAAGCCAACATAAGCCAAGCTTTCGCTCACCTACTGTTCTTTGAGTGACTTCAAATGTTGAGTGAAAAATGAACATTGCATCTCCATTATTTTCATCCCGCATGCAAACGAAATTACGTTTGCTCATTTTTTCGAAGCGGAGCTCAGTAACTCAGCGTTTTTCATGGTCCTCTCTTGCAACTTGCTTGGATGTTGTTGGATTGATTCAAAACAGAGATTGTGGGGAATAAAGTGTTGGCATGCTCAGGAAAAATAAGGAAAATTAATTGATTTGTGTCACACTTTCTAATGAAATACTTAAGGTATAAAGTATCAAAAGTTTCATTTCAAATCAAAAGTCTTAGGTCCAAGTGAAGCCAAGTTGCAAGTATTTTTTGATTTTGTCAAGTCGACTCTAAAATAATCAAATTTGTGACTTGAGACCAAATCATGTGACTCAAGTCCACACCTCTGTTTGAATGCCATGAACAAAAGCAGATGGGACAGGGGTGTCCACATACTTTTGGATAAAGTCCACCCTAAAATGCTTTAACATCAGCCTTTTTACTTAAGGAACCATTTTGTTATACAATGTATTTTTCTAGCCTACTGTGGATGAGGTGAGGTCAGGATAATTCCACAGCAGCTACAATGGAGTTTATCATTTTATACTGACTTTCAACAATAATCCAGAGAGAAATCCATCATAATGGAGAAAGAGATACCAATTTCTCCACTGACAATGCAGCTGCAGCCACATCTTGCGCTTTGAATGAGAGACTCACTTTTTCTGTACTGGTTTTATTGCTTGCTCTGCCTAAATATAAAATCTCCTCTGCTGAATGGAATAAATTTGCACATTTTCTGAGGGTTGTGGAGAGGCATCCTGGGAAACGTAGGAAAGCAATAGACAAACTAAAAGCAGGTTGAGGAAGAGTGTGTGCACATAAAAGTCTGACTTTTCTGATAAGGGCTATTCTGCTCAGCCACGTTCCCAGTACATTACCTAATCACCATGTGGCTAAAGATCATGGATAAGGATCCATGCAACAGATGGAATATTCAATTACAGTATGAATCATAGGTAAAATTAGAGAGGAGCGAGGGAGGAAGAGGAGGAGCAGGAGAGTGATGCACTGTCACAGGATGAAGAGAGGGAGATCTTTCTCTAACGCAATATTGGAAACCACATGCAAAGACGATAAACACTGGGTTTCGCAGTCGGCGGCATCTGCATTTATGGCCTGTTACATTTTCAAGCGTGATTAGGGTATGTGATTTCTTGACAGGCGGTATCATCTGTAATAGCGCTCTGCAGCTGTGCGATGTTAAAACAGGGCTCCTTTTGATGTTGCGAATTGGCAGTTTTGAGGATTTTTAAAAGAGACTTGACATAAATCACAACACTATCTGCTAATCTTGTCTGAGCTCGTGGGCTGGTGTGGTGGGCTGACATCTTCATGATGACAGCAAACTGTTAACTATTGAATTAAGGAGCATACATCCACATTTCTGGCTTTTAACAGGAAGTTAATCATGTTAGAGTCACCATTCACAATTGGAGAGTTCATAGTCTTCATAGTCTCTGACAGGTGAAGTGAATAACACTGATCATCTCGTTACAATGGCACCTGTCGAGGGGCGGGGTATTTTAGCCAGCAAATTACCAGTCAGTTCTTTAAGTTATTGTGTTGTAAGCAGGAAAAATGGGGTAGCGTAAGCATCTGTGTGACGCTGACAAGGGCCAAATGGTGATGGCTAGATGATTGGGTTTGAGAATCTCCAAAACAGGAGGTTTTGTGAGATGTTTCCAGTATGCGGTGGTTAGTACCTACTTGGATTGGATGATGTCTACCAAATTGGCATCATGACCACAATGCTCACAATGAAACAATGAAATGGACGATGCTGTCTTTGCTGGGTCTAAAAGGATCTTCGTCACGTGTCTGTTACTTTCTTGTGTTGACAAAGAAAATAATAAACACGCTATGATAGAAAGGTGTCAGAACACACAGCCTGTCACAACGTGCTGCGTTTGGGGCTACAGACAAGTCATGATGCTGACTCCTGTCCACAGCCGAAAGCGCCTGCAATGGGCATGCGAGTGTCACAACTGGAGGATAGAGCAATGGAAGAAGGTGTCCTGGTGTTGACAAGTGTTAGCTTGCACTTCAAATTCCCTAGATCTCAATTCAATCAAGTATCTGTGGGATGTGCTGGAACAACAAGTCCAATCCATTGAGGCCCCAACTTGCAATCTGCAGGACATAAAGGATGGTTTCAAAGATGTGGCTGATGTGGTCTTAGTATATTTGAAACTTAATGTCTGCAAAATGATTTATATCATCAATATGTACCCATATTTTGATTTCGTTCATCTATTTATCTCAATTCTGAAATGAGCCTTTTCAAATACTATACTGTTCATGCGGTTAAAGCAAACCAATTGAAGGCAGCAGATATGAGACTGAACCATAAAACAACATATGAACCATGTCTTATGTTCTATCCTATTTGCACAGTTGTCTTGTGAAAACAACAATGCTTGTCCAATTTAAATCTAGCATATTATTTCTGTGTGATCCCAGACAGAAAAAATGAAATAAATGAATTAAAAGCGACAAGGCCAAGTGGGATGGAGGTAAAAGTGAACAATAAATATGAGGCTTATGGTATGTGCAAAGTATTGTTGCCTTAAACCCCTCAAATCCTCTTATCAGACACACACAGAGGACAAAACTGTTCTTTATGATGTACAAACAACAGCCTGCGAGGTTAAAAAACAGCTATAATACACCGTTGTTGCGGTGAAGTTTAGTGAGGGTTTTTATCTTGTTCTCAGGCTTACCGGAGATATGTCAGTGTATTTATATTCACCTTATTTTCCTGTTGGGCCAAAAGTCTCCTTAAAATAATCTACTTACTTCTGATTTAATCTTTAAAAAGTAGCAACGTGACAAACTGAAACTGGTTAAGTGCAGCAGCTGTACTCAACTTCATATACAAGGTAAATACTATGTAATCCATAAAAACACTATCACTTTATGAAAATGGTCAAAGAAGTTTATTTCATCTACATATTGCCTGCTATATTTATCTGCAGTTCAGGTGAACAAATATATATATATGGAAAATCATTCTAATATCAGCCTTAAACTATTTTCACCCATCATTAAGCACATTTTAAAAAGCTGTCAGACTGTCATTTACTGGAATTTTATTGCTCGTCTGCCATTAAAAAGAAACAAGTGCATAATTCAGTTGGTGTGTGAGTATTTGAGGCCATGTTATTTCAGGAATTCAAAGGATATATTTTCAGCTTTGTTCATTATTTCGAGATGACGACGACGGTAAACAAATTACTGTAGCGGCATTTCAAGGTGTCTGAACCTTAATTACATTTTTAATAAACGCCCTGGCATGCATGCGTATAAATGTGTGTTTTTGCGCACCAATTACCTGCTACCAAAAGCATTTTATGTGTGTTTCTGTGCTTGTCTGCTTTTGCTAAATGATAATTTGTGAACACACAGGCACAGAAGCACACTGACAACCACAGATACAGTACCTGCACGTACAGTACACATAAACATGGATGGCCAAATGCTACATGGGCCGTATCTGGTGAACTCTAAAACACGTTGATACTGAAGCATCTAATGGCCGTCATTAATCACATGATACTAAATCACTTTAGAGATGGAGCGGGAGGGGGCAGAGAGGGAGAGGGAAATAAAATGTGAAATATGATAAAAGACTGAGGTAAGAGAAAGTGAAAATGAATCTAAGAAAGAGGCAAACAGAAAGTAAGAACCACAACAGCAGAGGGATCAATAACTGACCATGATAACATTGATTTTACAGATCACACACACATCCACACACCACCCCTTTATTTTATTCAACATGTTTGTGATACATCACAGCAGCTCCTGTAGGGATACATATGTGTAACCTTTGAGATGATGCAATAACTCAGCACTAGTTGCTTTTTACCTCCAAAAGTAGAGAAATAGGAGCAGAGCAGGTATGGAGGTAGGTGATAATGCCTTAAGATAATATATTGATATTATTTTTGCAGCAAGATTCATGATAATATGAAAAATGCTGAAAAATATAGATTTCAGCAATATAGAATCACGCATATGTGGCTGAGGTGTAGCAGTCTAAAGATGATAGTCTAAGTACTAATGTATCATGGTGTTTTGTACATTTTTATCAAGGACAATGACCATCATGACCATCATGACCATCATTGTAAATGTGCCAGTGTTAGCCAAAGGGCAAATTGGTTGAGAGGTGTTCCTCTCTGACTGTTTGGATGCCAACATAGCTAGAGTTTTCTGCAGTGGCTTTCCACTGCTTCATGTTTGGAAAGTGCAGTACAGTTTGCCAATTAATTGGGTATGCTACACTGCACCAATGTACAGCTATAGTTTGTCTCTATTGTTGTTGAGAACTAACACCAGTTACTGTGCTCTCCTCACCTTATTTCTGGCAATCTCATACTCAAAAGAACTGCTTCTGTTTGAGACGCTGACCACTATACCACTATATTACTTGTTATACTACCCTGTTGTTTTGTTGCCCCAATTGCTGTTACCTTCTTCTTACACTGCTTACCATTACATAGTTTGTTGTACATGTTACTATTTTATTATGACTTCTACACTATTTAAGTTACTATTTGGAGGAAATGCCTCTACAGTGGTGGCGTGCCAGAAAAAGTTTGGGATCCACTGATGATATAAACAACGCAATGAGGCACAACATTGTTAATAATAAATGTCTTAATAATAAATGTCTGTTTTTACTATGAACCACATAATACTGTACTCCACTTGCCAAGAATACAATACAATACAACACAATAGAACATAATAGAACAGAATGATGCAGAACAGAATGGAATATAACAGAACAGAACAGAACACAATACAATAAAACAGAATAGACTAGAATAGAATATAACAGAACAGAATGCAATAAACATAATAGAAGAGAACATAAACATGCAATAGAAAGGAATAGAATAGAATAGAATAGAATAAGATAGAACATAAAGTAATAGAAGATAATAGAACACAACAGAACAGAACACGGATGGAATTGTGAAGGAACAGATACACAAGTGTGAGATTCTCTGTCTTTCCTTCCTCCGGCTTGTGGTTGGCTGTTTGTGTGGCGAGACCAAAGGCAGCACCCATATCATTAGCTGTGCAGACGTACGAACACATCCCATTTATAAACAGTCAACAACACTGAGGCAAAACACTTCAGCCTTGAACGTGACCCAAAAACCAAAAGGCACACATCAGCAAGGCTACCATCAGATGACTAGCTTCACTGTGTGTGTGTGTGTGTGTGTGTGTGTGCGTGTGTGCGTGTGTGTGTGTGTGTGTGTGTGTGTGTGTGCGCGTGTGTGCTTGTGAGCACATCACATAACCACTGTGTGAAGGGTAAATGACTGGTTTTGATACTGCCAAGGGAAATTCCCCGGTCAGATTATATACAGATCAATTTTCATGTGGGTTTAGGGGTAGTCAGATGTTGCTATGCATTTATCATTGCAACACACACACACACACACACACACAAGTATGTGCAACCGCATGTGCAACACCCTGAATATGCACAACGACACACACACAACAAATTAAATGGATTACTTTCACCATGACAGTCATTGCAAGTTTTCTTTTGATATGTCTTTGAAAACTGTTATCTGCTTGACCTCTATTTCTAAAGAAAATCAATAAGCTAAGTAAACATGATTATCACAAACACACCCTTCAATTGCTATGGCTTACTGCCATTCATAGTTTGCATAAGGTGCACAGGAGATAATGTATAACATATGTTAACCGCAAGTAGTAATCAAGTCACCTGCTTTGCATTTTGCATTAGCATTTTGCACATTTAGCAGGTGCTCTTATACAGAGGGATTTACAATGAATGTAACATAGTGGCCAGGTAGGAAAATGTTTATCCTTTAAAGACAGAAGCAAGGTCAGGTGCTGTGAGAAATGGATGGTAGAGGGAGAAGAACGTGAAGTGATTCTTCAAGAGCTGCATTTTCTATTCATGAAGGAAGACAGGGAGTGACTGTTGGCTGAGTGGAGCAGAAGAGACGTTCCCCCACTGGAGAGCAGAAGCCGAGAAGAGGTGGAGGAATGACACGATCGCTACAAGGAAGGGAAACACAAGTGTACACAGGCTGCACAGTAGGGCTCTGATGCATTACACTGGCGCAACACAGAGTGCTTGTATGCTTCAACCAGGGCTTTGACACTGGAGGGTGAGCAGCAGCCACTGTAGACAGGTTGATGAAATGCCAATGCATGGGAAAGTTTAGGGTAAGGGGTTCAATCGTTGGATCATCATGGGACAACCATGCGGTGGAATTTGCAATACACACTTCATCTAGAAACCAGTGCTGAAGACCACCAAGACCAAGCCATGACCCAGATCAGAGTGTCTCAAGACCAAGAAAAGACCACGACTTTGAGGACTTGAGACCAAGTCAAGACTAAGACCAGAGTGTATCAAGAGTGAGACAAGACCAAGACTTTGAGGGGTTAAGACCAAGTCAAGCCCCCGACCAAGACAGTGTGAGACTGAGTCAAGACCAACTACTGAGCAGGACCGAGGCCTTCAAAAACTGGCCTCCAGACCGGTCTTGATACCAAGGCCAATCTAAGGCAACCTACTACAACACTCCTGTAAACACTGCCTTCAAATTAGGCATTCAAGCATCACATTCAAACAATCTCAGGTCTCTCTGGTCCTGATTTTTTTGTGTGCTATATGTGGTTGTTGTAAATTAATCATGCCTTCTTAGTATGTAGTGTCTACACACTGGCCAAGTCTCTCTTATAAAAGAGAAAATGTATTTCAAGGGACTTCCATGGATAACTAAAGGTTTAAAAAATGATGCATTACTGTCAGAGAGCTGTAAAAATCCCTTGGGGCAGCAAAAGCATTTTTCAAATAGACAATTACATAAAATGTGCCTGTGAAACAGTTGAGAGCAAATCTCAAGAGGCAGACATGGTGGATTAGTCATCTGTACTGGGAATTTCTAACCATAGAGATTTATCCAAGAAAGGTTGAATTGAGGGCAGCTGGAGTTGTTTGAAAACCCTTGAAACATTTCGCCTCTCATACAAGGGGCTTCTTCAGTTCTTGCTGACTGGTAGGAAGACCCAGGTATTTAACCTCTGCGGGGTCATTATCAAAGTCATTGGAACCACTTGGTTCATTCGACTCCCCACCAGTCAGCTACAACTGAAGAAACCACTTGGATGTGATGCAAAGCATTTTGAAGGATCTACAACTAAGTCCAGTTGCCCTGGGTTCAACATGTCTTGGATAAACATAGACTCACAAATCAGTCTCTAAATGCTTTGTTCAATAGAGACTGAGGACAAGTCTCCCAGCTTGTGTTGCTAAGACTGAGTGGAAACAATTAGAGAGTTAAAAAAGAAACTGTACTGCAGAATCAAGCCAAAGTCTTTAGGGCAGCCCTTCGTTTTGGGGCGGTGACATTCAGAAGTCCTGTGCCCACCGCTGAGAATAAAAGGAAAGCATTGTCCAGAAAAAGAGACTATACTCTCTTACGAACATACTACTACTACTACCATAACACTACTACTAACAGTTTATCCCAACTCAACCACATAAACACTAAAATAAAAATAAAAATAAAAAAGTCAGTGGCTCAGCTGATGCACAGCGGTTTTACCGATCATAATAAGCTCATGTAAGCTTGATTAAACAATTGGTATGTTCAAAGAAAGTCTAAATAGCCATTAAACCGAGATCAAATGAACAATGACATCCTGCATCACATTACCCTGCTGCCTTCAGCCCATGACACCAGTATGTAATCGAATAAATTATGTTCAATTTAGCCATGAGGCCATTAATCCAAATTTAATGGTTTAGCTTTGCATCTGAATTCATGTTCAATAGCCTGTAATACCTTCCACCTCTAAGGACAGAAGGGTAAGTAATGTTCCTTGAAAGCTTGATTCTCACATGTGTTCCAAAAGCTGTACACATTGCCCTTGACATTGTAGCCTGCATTATGAATTTTATAATAGGCAACTGCCTGGCTTCCTACATCCAGAGGATATCCAAAGATATGAAAAACTGTTGTCATGTAGAAACCTCAAATGAATAATTCATTTTTTTTTCGAACTGCAATGGACAGCAGACATTGTCTCCCAGGAAATGTGTCCTGAGCCGGGAAACAAGTTCGACCGTTGAGATTGAATTCTGTAATGACGCTAGCGGCCAGATCTAATAAGCTCTTCTAATACCTTTTCTAAAAGGGTATTTGACGCTAGAGGTGTTTGACGTTAGCCCGTCATTAACCTGGAGGTCACAGAATCAAGACTGTAAGGACAAAGCAGGAATTTTCTGCACATGGAAGGCTGTAATTTAACAGAAAGTGCCAATAGATGGATTTTTTCCCCACTGCATTTATTTCACAGATTTTGTTACTATGGTAAGTGTACAGATTACAATGTTACATACAAATATGATCAGCTCATAAAATCTGATACATTGTTTAAAATGAAATTACCTTGCAATTTATAAAGTACAAAAAAATAGTTTCACCTTGATGAAGAGCTACATTGAAAGGGTACTAAACTGATGTGTTGAATGCAGGCCTTTTACTTAAACTACTTAAATATTAAGCCAAATCCTTTCATTTAGCATCAAATGAATTGTACATCCACCTGTAATTAGCTTTGATATCATAATTCTTAGCGAGAGCTTTAATAACACACATCTGCCAAGAATAAAATACAATACAATACAATAGAACATAATAGCGTCTGCGTGTGTACACAGCTTAGCATGGATTACTTTATACATGTGTGCCTACATATGCCTCAAACAATCTTTATAACTGTTTGAAAATGTAAATGTCTTGTATTCATGCATCTTACATACTGTGTGTGTTTGTTCTCACTTGTGTGTGTGTGTGTGTGTGTGTGTGTGTGTGTGTGTGTATAAGACTAAGACTGTATGTCTCCGTGGGAGTGTTATGTATCTAATTGCTGTATGCTTTAATAATTTACATCCCCTACTCTCTGATGCCTATCATTAAGAAATGAGGGAATTACCCCCAGCTGTGTGTGTGCACACGGGTGTGTCTGTGTGTGTCTGTGTGCATATGATTGTGTCTGTGGTTGTGCCTGCTTTGGTGTGCTCATACGTCCTTGAAAAGTGTGTGTTTGAGCGTGTGCGTATTGTTAGGAGAGTTTTTATTTGTGTCCCTTCATTGTGTGTGTATGTCTGAGCATATCGCTGCATGCCTCTCTGTGCGCTCATTAATGTGTGTGTGCGCATGCATGGCCCTTGTGTGGGTGTATGTGTATGTGTGTGTGTTCTCTGAACCTCTTCCGACCATTACGGTAAGTGTACATTATTCATTGTGGCCTGCCAAGATCATTATCAACAGAGAGCAAAGATGGACAGAAGGAAATGAAAGGCTGGTTGGAGGAGCAACGGAAGCATGTTTTGTCCTGTTAGATAAATGGCACAACATTTCACCTTCTGTCACCAACTACACTACATCACATTGTATTTTATGCAATTTATCTGGATCCAACCACCTGAACTCAAATGTTCCTGAAATTCCCCTTAAATTTACCCTCAAGAGTCAAACCATTTTTTACTGTTGTCTGACATCACATATACTGTGTATTGCATTTATATGCTTGAAAAAAGCCTTACCTCTCTATTGTGTACAGTATGACATCACTTTAACATTTCCCTAACATGTTTGACATTTTTGAAAAATGTGTGACCTCATCTAGTTTGCACTGTAAAATAAACGTCTGTTCAAACTTAGTGATGAGGTACCTGCAGCTCATGAGAGTGGAAGAGGCTATATTCATTAAATGTATTAAGTCTAATAACCAGCGAGCATATGCAATTTCCTCCTTTTTATTAGAACAGAAACAAGCCATCAGGGAAATGGGTAATGTAATGTTGATGATGACAGTGAAGATGTGATGTCAGTGTTGTTGAGTAGGAAGGTGGTTGTACTGAGGACTGTGGTAATGTTGGTATAACTGAATATGTTGATGTTGATGTTACATACTAAATTTTGTATGGATATTTTCTATAGTGGGCATTCCCATTTCCCACATATTTAGCACAAAATTGAGTTCTTTCCAGTTACTTCTTTCCAGTTATTTGGCAATGACAGACCAATAAAAGAAAGCATTATAACAATATTAACACAAAATGATGGTCAGCAAGTCAATCATGAGAATATTTACCAGAATATTTACTAGAATCACAATCAGATGTTCAGAGCCCATTTGAACCTTCCATATCTCTGCCAGAGAGTGAGTGAAATCAAACATAAAGCTTTTTTTAAACTATTAATTGCTTCCTTCCCTGTGTATTTCAAATAAGCAATGGTCTTGAATCATGCTATAGTAATTAGCTGCATGCCCAGTACAACAGGGCTACGTTAATAATAATTCTGTCTTCATTTCCCAAAAGCATTTTCACACTGTCAACTATCTCTATTTTCATTGTAAGTCAGTATTATAAAATACCACTGGGAGACTCTGCCTAAAGCAAAAGTGAATTAGGTTAATTATTTCTTAATAAGCTTTACTAAGATAATGCAACAGGAACTGCAGAGGCAAGACAGTGCTTTTCAATTTAATGCTCCAGCTAGAAAAATACACACAATACGATTGTGAGCATGAGACAGACAGAAGGGATGGAGACAAGAGGAAGGAAGGAAAGACGACATAAAGATGCCATATGTACTGTAAGATGAGAGGAAGAGAGATCTACATGAGGAGCCTAAGGCCACCAAATCCAATTTGTATTTCAAATCTTATCTTAAATGCTGCATGTCGTTATTTGCAAATGACCACATTGAATTTGTGCGATTACACCAAGTAAATATCCGCTGCAATTATAACATTGGTAGTCACAGAAAGAGCTCAGGCGTGAAGGTGCTGAGTCAATGCACGTTTTGTATCCAGCAGAAACTCTATTAGCATGGACGCCTTTTCGTAGCGCCAAGCAGCTGGAAAAGCGAGTGTCATACAAAACCATGCCAACAACAGAACAGGAAGTTATTTCACCAACTTGGAATGATAAGATTCTATCCACATTCTGAGTAGTTTTCAGAAATTTTTTGCAATTTCTAATGACAAAAATGATATGTGGAACAAGTCTCTTTTATACATGAAAATGACAACAACAAAAAAAAGACAAACAACCTAAAACTTACAATCATATGAAATTTGTAAATTTATTTTTTGGGTCAAATGCAGGTAGAACATTCTAATTGTAAGAATTCACTTTGCTGCTTGTAACTACACGGTTCTATCTTGCAAAACATGAAGCAATGATTTTCAGGGGGAAAAAAATACTAATAGTTTACTTAGACCATAAAGTTAGTGTTGTAACAGACTACATGTAGGAGAAAGTTAAATTTCTGTGAGGGTTGTTTTAAACCACAAAGGCTGATTCTTATTTTGGGGGGGAAAGGACAGAAAAAAAATCGATGAATGAAATTAGTATGCTGTAATTAAGACTCCAACAATTCAAATCTGATCTTTGAGACTTTTTAAGACCTGCAAGGAGACAAGACAGTGTGTCTGTTTTTGTGTTTCACAAAATTTTGACTTTGCAGATAAAACCTTTTTGTGTTCTAAATTGAAGAATCTAAAGAAAGACCCTGGCATAATGTTAAGTCAAGTTGTCACAAAATAAGAAAATAATTCATTTTTGACCAAAATGTCAGAAAGAACCTTATAACTCCGATGTGGCAATCTCTCTAGGCTGTGTTATTCTCTTGTTGGAGGCATTTTCATAAATTTAGAAATGTAAAACTCAGATCCAAAACAAACTGTAGTTTGCTTTGATGCTACAGTATAATGAAAATAACTGCTTAAAAGTGAAAAAGACAGATCTGGGAGATACAAAGAAAGAATGATAGAAAGGACTCTCAGAGAAGGTGAATGACTGAATGAGTAGTGTGTAAAAGACAGACAGGCTTGGAAAAAAAAGAAGAAAAAGGGGACTAAACAGTGGGAGGGTGAAAGAGAAATGAGAAAGCAGACTGAGCATGGAGATGCAGGCAGACTCAGTAGACTGTAGTATTGCTTTGATGATTTCATCTTTCTCTCTGATTAGCACACAATAACTTTCCCCTCCAGAGATGCTGAAAGAAATCTGAAATGATTTCTTTTCTCTACTGAGTTTTCTGATAGTTAATCTCGCTTTATCACACACCTACAGACAAATGTGTGCGTGTCTGTGTGCTTCTGTTAGCAGAGCCTGGCTGACAGAACGAGTTGTATACCTCTAAATATATACATTAATTATCTATTATTCCCTCCGTTAACAAGGTATGGAAAGGACGGTTTCTGCAGGTTCACTGCATCATGCTGTTGTTCAGTCTAACAATGTTCACGACTTAAAGCAGATTCTTCTGAACATTAACAAAGAAATGGAGGTTAAGTAACAACCATCGCCTGCCTCTGACAGCCACTACAAATGTGTTACTCACTCAGAACAGTGAACTGATTCACATTAGCTGTGTTATGGCAGATAATTTCATGGTGGATGGATGCAAACTAAAATAACTCCAGCTCTATATAACAAGTTCACATCAGAATTAGACAGCATTCGGAGAGCATTTACAGTATCTCCGCCACGGCTGCAGAATCCTGTAAATGTGTTATTATTTGATTATAGAAAATGTTCAGAGGTTTTAAATCAGCATTACAGTGACAGGCAATCATACTGATATTTGGTGCTGAATGCCAGAGGTATCTTGGCATTGTACAAGGATGAGCAGTGCAAAATGTGCAAAGGGAATCAGATCACATGCTATCACATATTTATAAGAATATAATAAAGCAAATTTAGCAAATACTGGATGAGTTTTAGAATAGGGTCTGTGACAAAACTGTGTTTTTGAACAAAAACAAAACAAACTTAAAGCTGCAAGCAGCAATGATTGGGCCCCTCGCACCCCTGCCCCTTCAGGACATGCAGCAGCCGCGGCCTCGTATATGGAGGTTGACTGGTTGTTAAGGCTCTGAATTTCCATGTGTTTGGGAAACTGCATGAAAGACACAATGTCACTTCTTGTTTCCACTACATGGTTCTGGTGAACATCCACTAATTATGCGTTACGTTCCAACTATCCACACCATGAACATTGACTGTAAATCAAATGATGATCGTCACACAAGGCATACTTCCTGTTGTCAGTAGACAGTACTACAACTATGACTCCTAGTTAGCATGTAGATGCCTACAGGCCAGGACTCTTTTCAAACATGTCAAGTTTGTACAATGTAAATTTGAGTCACAACAACCTCCTGTTTCAATGAAAACTCAAGCTTTCAATAGCTTTTCACTGCAAAGGTCTTTAGATTACACTTAGACGATGTAAAGTTAATCTGATAAATTCTCTAGTAACAGTAGCAGTAGATAGTGTGCTTACCAATTTTGTTGCATGTACGTGACACGTACCGTGAGGGCTACTTCATTGAAATTTTGTAGGGGGGTGCTATTGAGCCATTTTGCCCTACTCATGCCCAAGACCATATCAGATGCAAGTTTTAACCAATCCTGAAGCGTGTGCCATGTGTCATGTGTTTTCGAGCATGTTTATCCCCTAGAAAGTTGTAATTCATTTCCATAGATGATAAATATCCTAGCAAATCTGGGCCCTAAAAATGTTTTTTCCTTCAGGCACTTTTCCGTATAAGTTAATAATCCCTTATGTGTTTCTGAGGTCGTTTTTCCTCCTGCACCTCCAGCATGCTGAACAATGAGATGCAGATATGCTCATTCTAACAGTTAATCAAAGACTAGTTTCACACCCTTGATTAGTGACAAAGACTTTGGGGGAATGGAGAGAAACATTCTTCGTAAGTGCCCTCCAAATTCAAGCCGACAGATTACTTGTGATGTATTATTGGACATGCATCATAACAACATGCTGTCTTTTGTTTTCATGCTGTTCAAAGAGATTTTATATGATTAACCTCATACATTTATGGTTCATCACTCACTTATGATTCCCCACATTGTGATAGGGGATGTGCAATTGTTTTCTAATGTCGATTTCTTTTTGGTTCTACTTGAATGATTGCACAGAATGAGGAATGCATCTGTATCGGCAATTTAACTGTCTTTTGATCTTAACAAAAAATCACTAAGAACTTATATAACCCACAACGAATGAAACCAATTCAAGGCTAACTGAGTGTTTTTCACATTCAAATCAAAGATGAAAAAAAAAGAAGAAGAAATAACTGAATGTTTTTACACTTGCTGAAGGGTTGAGTCAGTCAATGCTACAAAGACTTCACCTCACAGCAGTGCGGTATTTGATCGGATTCTGTGTGATTTGCCCTCCCAGACACTTGAAAGCTAACAAGGCAAATTTAGGCAGATGAGATGAACAGGTACGCTACATAATGTGGAGGGAAAAAAACACACCAGGAGGATGAATGACGTTGGCTGCTGATGCCTGGATTCAAAACAAAACAGCATCTGAAGCTGAAAGAGAAAGAAAGACAGAATGAGAAGGAGCAGAATGAAGGGAATGATAGGAAAAGGAAGGAAGAGGCAGTGTGCATACATGCACACACACACCACTAGATGTACAACTCAGAAATGTGCCAAAAACAGCCGGGTTCACACTTTCTCAAACTGTAAAACAGATAATTAGACTTGTTATGAGTGTGTTTTTTATGTGTGCGTATGTGGTCGTCTCTACGTGTGTTGACGGTTTGAAGCAAATCCTGCACAAATAACTAGCAAGCTTGAGATTTCATCGCAGCACACACACACACAGCACCAATACAGCCCACATTCTTGTCCGGCCAAGACCAACATCTCTGTGTTTTTCCACAATAAGAGCGGCTCATTCGACACGGGAGCTATGTTTGTGTGAGACTCCTTTCATCCTCCCACCGCAACATGTGTGTGTCTGTATGTGTGTGTGAGCATGTGTGTGTCTGAACATCCAGAAGACTGTGTTTGTTTATCCTAAACACAAGGCGAGTTTCTACTTCCCATATCCCTTTCTTCCACTTCATTTTTTCACCTCACCTCTATCTAGATGTTATGAAACATTTCTGTGGGTATTTTCCTATCTATATAATAATAGTGAGTGTCAATCCCAATACTTTTTTAAAACCTTAAAACCCTTTTTGTCAAGTCTACTTCACTCTTGCCATCTACTGTATCTTTTCCCATCTCTCTATCCCTGTCCCTGCTTTTCTTCCTTTCTTTTCCCATGCTGCTGTGTTCTGTGAGTATATCCGTCCTTTGGGACCATCCCATTTAGCCACAGTCCAGGCTCACAGCTGCCTGGTCCCCAGAGAGTGGACCAACAAGCTGGTGTAATTGAGACATCTCCAAGAAGACAGCAGTCCTGCAGCTATATTCATGGGTTCTTACAAAACACAACAATCCTAAGTACTGCTAGTGCTCAAGCTAGCACAGACATTACTAAAATTAACATCACTCTGCTTTGTCTAGTACAACTGCAACTATTTGCATTACTGCTTTTACTTTTTATTGGAGTTACCACTGGAATTGCTATTGTAACTAGAACAACTACTACCATTAACACTATGCACCATACATCCATTCATTTTGTAAGGGACAATTAATTTAATTCAAAAGGTTGTACGCTAAATTGTTTTTCAACACTTATACTATAAATGGGTGAAACCAGTAGCAATACCACTAATACTTGTGCTGCTACTACTTGCTATTACTACAGTTACTTCAACAGTAACTTCTATTTTCACTTCCCATTTCTCCTGGGTTGATAGCTGCCTCTTCTAGTTGTACTGTATTGGTCTATATGACTACAGAGCTGTTATACAGTTCCAACAGCATCTACTGACTCTTACAGTTACGAGACTCAAGTTTCCATAGAACGGCTAGTGGAGCACTTATTGCTTATGTTTCCTGTAAAAAATGGGAAGCTAGGAAGGGACTTGTTGCAGATATTGATTGGTGTTTACAGTAACTAACAGCTCTGAATACGTGTTATGCCTTTCTCTTGATGGAGCTATAGCGGTACATGAAAGTGTTAAAGAGAACAGTCGTGGACTGAGAGCTCCCAGTGACCAACTAAAACAAGTTTGAAAGCAGGAAATACAATACTGAGGGGTTTTCTTACTGGGTTTCAGCCCTTGCATCTCGAGCTGAGTAACAGCTAACTAAGCTAACAGCAGTTAGTGTATAGCTACTTTAGCAACAAGTAAAGCTATCTTTCCATCAGGAAACTCTGAAAATGATCTCAGTAGAGACACTCTCTCTCTCTCATGCCAAGTTTGTGTTTGGTCACAGTTGAGCCATGTTCACTGGGAGGCTGCTGAGCTCAGTTTCGTTGCCCACTAATGGCAGCTAAGAGTTATGGCCGGCTACCTTACCAACAAGTGATCTAAAGCTATCTGTCAATCGGGAAGCTCTGTAATTTAATCCATGAGAGTTGAAGCCAGAGGACATTTGTGAATGAAATTATATAGTTGTGTTTTTGGACAGTGAAGCCTAGGCCCCAGAAACACTCCAGCAGCAACATAAGAAAGAGAGAGAGAGAAAGT
>JAJHUR010072405.1:10667-31090 GCA_027495735.1 Lutjanus campechanus | reverse complement strand
AAAAAAAATATATATATATAGGAATTCAGTGGAGTCACCTAATCTTTTCTCATGAACTTAACATAAATATCAAGTTTTATTTATTCAAGTTAATTAAACTTAAGGTTTCTATAACACTTATAAACATGAATTATTCTAGCTTGAAGTCTTTTGACTTAAAATGATGAGTTGAATGAATGTACTGTACAGAGTTCAGTCAACTCATTAAATTAAGTTTTTAAAGACACATGATCAGCGTATTAGATGTTAATATAGTAAGATTATTGAACATGTTTTCTCAAGTGCAACTAAAGTACTATCAAGTTTATTTGACCGGAAAAGTTAATTTGTCTTGAATCACCCCAAAATGACTTGTCTTGTCAAATTCAACTTAAAATTTTAAGGCAGCCTGGACACTAATTTTTTTATTTGATTTAAAACAAATAGTTTATTTCCCTCATTAGGCATTTCAAAAGAAAATTTGAATTACTGCGCATTTTCAGCTCTAACTTTAATAACTGGCACAAAAAAATTAAAAAAAAAATCCTAAAATAAGACAGAAGACAACTTTGTAAATATCATTTATTTTGCCTTGTCTGTCCAGTGCGTTTAATGGATCTTAAAACACAACTTTTATCTCATTTTAGGGAAGACGATTTCAAATTTCTGACAACATGCAGGAATTTAAATGTAAAAAGTATATTGAATTTTTAATTTAAAGGTAGCAATGATCACAACTTAAAGTGTGTGCTTGTGTGCTTGTGTAGCTATTTCTGTGTGTGTGTGTGTGTGCAGGGTGGGGGTGGCGTGGGGGGGTTCTCTCTCCTCATTTTTCAGGATCAGGTAAATGGCTCTATTACCACACTTCTTTAAGTTGGTTATTGCTCCATATAACTGACATACGGCGCAGCCTCCATTTTTGTCCCAGACAGTTATGGGGCTGCGGTGATCATGTGAGGAATTTCTCTGGTGCCCTTGGTTTTATAGGATGTGTGTCTTACATCTCTGATAAATACACCCATTTGAGCAAAGTAGCTGAGAATGCTAGCAGCCTATGCCGCTTTGTCCTGTTACTTTTAGCGAGCAATATAACAACCACTCAGAGATTTCAAAGTGTTTTAGGACATGACAACGCAGCTACCAATTCTACCTCTCACAGATGCTTTATCTGATTCGGTTATCAGGGAAAAAGAAAGCATTTGCAACATCACTTTTAAGGCTGAAATGCTGAAAGGCTGTTACAAGCCAGAGACACTCTGGCCCTTTTTAATAGTGATTGCTGAACTCTGACTCTCAGATTCTCTCTCCTCACCCCTGACTTCCTGTCTAAACTCCTCTGCTGCGAGTCTCATTGCCATTCCTCTGCTCTTGGCCTTTCTCTTCCTGCGGGAATTACCCTAAGTTGTGCTGCAGTGAAACAACTGTTTATTAAGTTTCCACTCTGTTAATTTTCCACTTTGTTGTGCTTCTCTAAACCTCATATGCTCAGGCTTACCACGTCAGTTTCCTCAACCCCCCCCACACCCCCCACACCCCCCACCCCACCCCAGACTCAATGACATGAAATACGTTATGGGTTTTAAGAGGGTTTACAGTTAAAAGCTGCTACAGTCCCACATATGTTAATGTGATTATGAATACATATTTTTAGAATAACCTTGTATCTGACCTGGTAGTTTCTGAAATGTAAATCAAGTTTATGCCTTGAACTTTGCTTTTCCTCGTCTCTGTGTCTTTTTGTTTGTTTGGGGGGGGTGATTTTTGTTGACTGCATGTAACCGTGCTGAGTAGATGGGAACCTGGTGCTGATTTTGAGTCTTTTTCTCAACTAGAAGCAGTATATTTTATAGAAAATATGTAAAACTAGTTTTTACATATAGCCCAAGATCAATCCACTCACTGTCATTTACATAAACACTGGTCATGTAAGACTTAGCAATGAACAACATTGATCACTGTCTGATACCATCCTGCAGTGTCTGCAGACTGTGCGGTCCTAACATTGTCTCAGTGTTACTACTGTACTGCTGAGTTCTTGGTGTATCAATGTGCAAATCACACCAAGACAAATTTAGGTACAATCACACTATTTGACCTGTTAACTGATTTTTAATTCAGAGCTAAAGTTAAAGAGCCACATTTATTTATAATGAGGAGCATAAAATTAAGTGAAATATGTGGAGACAAAAGGCACAGTAAAAGGAATTGTTGGACCAACTTTAAAAATTTATTTAATTAGTAACATGCATGATTTAATAAGTACAACAAGTTATATGAACACAGCGCTTTAAGTCAGATGTAGTGTAATGATCTGATTGCTTTCAGATCAACAGTTTGCAGTAATGCAACCTTAATTTAAGGCATTTCAGCTTAAAAGTTTTCAGTTTTTCCAGCTCAATTATTTGCTTTACCTAGAAGTAAAGTACTGCTCCTTAAAAACCAATAACAATAGGATGGATTCACTAACAGTATTTTCTTATTAACCTTAGTGTGTTATTTCGGTTTGTTAAATAAATTGAATATAATTGCTAATGTTAGCATGACTTCACATTAGTATGACTGGTTTGGTTCTGTGAGTTAAAATCTGGAAAAGGCGTAAACATCATGATATTGGACATACAATACTAAGAGAAACATAATGGATGCGATTTGCTGAAATAAGAATAGCAGGTTGAAAAAAGTTGTACGAGCCATAATTTTACTTTAAATTCTAATGCATAATTAATTTCTGTTTAGGCTGTCTTTTTTTCTTTCTAAGTTTATTGTTACCATACATACAAACATACAGCAAAGAGAAAAAAAAACAAAAAACCCCTCTGCCTGTGAACATTTCTAAAGATGGAGGTGGAGCACAGAGCCATTTACACTTCTTATTTAAGGCTTCTTTATTCCCAAATGTTAAATACTAATGATTGGCCCCCATTTTGAGCTCAACCCCCACTGGAGGCCTGTTCAGGATCTCCACTGAGGCATTTGTGTGTGTCTACCCGGCTTCTTTCTTCTACTCTTAGCCACACAGGCTCAACTTCACAGGACAGTCGACAGCCCGTGGACAGCAGATGAAAAACTAAGGCAGCATATCCTGCGCCTGTTAAGTCCTCAACTAATTAGCAAAAATGGTGTCCTTTCTTTTCTTTTTAAGCATTTAGTCTCGGGGGGTGGCAGAGAGAGAGAGAGAATAAGACAGAGAGGAGGAGACGGAGAAAGGGGGGAGACGGTGAGTGAGGGAGAAAGGAGAGATGGGGTAATGCTGGGAGCAAGACTGGAGCGAGAGAGTGACTGAGAGGGAGGAGAGGCATCTGAGCTCTCAGCTGGGCTGTTTTGAAAACACACTGTTGAAAGCCCTCGGTTAATTCATGCCTTTTGTTTTTAGACCTTTTGTGTTTGCCAGTTTGACCATATAACATCATACATCTGGTCTATAGATTTTTTGGGGCTTTCTCGCTCAGGGACCCAAAGAGTCCCCCTGGGCTCAAATTCGAGTGGTCGTGTAACATAAAAGCACCTCAAGTGTGGGCTGAGGGAGAGATGCAGAGAGCCAGAAATGAGGATAGATGGCTGGGATGCATTTGGAACGTCAAGTGATATGTGCACAAAATCATTTCACTCTTTTCTGCTCTGGCTTTCACCAGGTGAGATATTGTTTACGACTGTTTAGAAGTTGCGTAAAAAACACAATTTAAAAAAGCATTTATATATCTATATTTCAAGTTAGAGTTGCATTTTAAAATATAACATAAATGGAACTGTTCCATAAGAGAGTTAACATTAGAAATACATTAAAAGATTGTAAATTTAATGAATCTTGAGCAGGTTCTATGACATTGTCAACATTTAAATGACTACAACTACTAGTACAGTCCATACAAATATACTGTATTTTTTCAGTAATGTTTCATTTTTTTCCAACTGTATTGGCTCTTTGTCCGAACATGATAAGGTTTCATTTTTCAGTGCCTTTTCAATACACAAAACAGACCAATGCATTTACCTTGATGTATTTTGCTAAAATGATGATTGCCTTCATTTTAAGGAATGTCCCAATTTTATAAAAGATTTTAAACAAAATATCATAGTAAAGTAGTATGCATGGGTAAATTATAAAAAACAAAACAAGAGTTCTTGGGTGGGAAAAGAATCTGTTTTCTATAAAGTAAATGTTCAGTGAGTCATCAGTGATTCCCATGAATTCTCATAAATCCTCCTGCTTTGCATTCCTCCTTGATATTTCTATCGTTCTTAAGTGCTAATATTTGCCTATTTTGGAATAGGGCTTGGTGATATGGACAAAATCAAATATTATAAATAATAAATATTTTTGATCAAATACCTCAATATGATTATTGTGACAATATCATAGGGATGACTACTGGTTCTTTCGCAATGATTTTCGCAATTAACTCACTGAGGGTTTTGATAATCATTCATGATGTGGATAAATAGATACATTTAAATACAAGAAGAGATGGAACACTTTGGTAAGTTTCGAAAATTACATAATTTTACTATAATGCAGCCTTTAAAAGCAAGAAAAGGCAACACATAGGCCATATAATATAATTATATCCAAAATCTCTGACTCTCCATCTAGTCTACTATCACGATATCAATATAATAACATGTTCCCCATCCTTCTTTTGGCCTTTAACTTGAAAGAAAATCTTGCAGAAATTCTACATCTGGCCACTTGGCATTAAGTCCTCCAGAGACCTTGTTTTTTGCTGTCAAGAATTAAAAGGTCAATCATGTTCTCTTTGAGGGTTGAGCTGAATTATTTTTAATTTAATCGTATACTTTCTTCTTACTGTTTATAAAAATGCAATGACTGCCTTTAGTTTTTTTGATGATGAATCTACATTTTAAGAAACCTTGTCAACTATAAAAGTCTCATGTGCACTGCAGGTGAGCAGTCATACTTAAAAAACAAAAACAAAAACAAACCTCCATCTTACGTTCCAAGTAAGCACTGATTAATGACACACAAGCTTTTTTGCCATACTATAATCATGCTATAACTGTAAAATACTTATGGCAATAGACTATGCCATGGGTCACAGAGTGCCCTGGTGGCTTAGTTGGTGGAACTTGTACCCCATGTGCTGAGGCCGAGTCCTTGGCAGCAGCTGTGGGTTCAATTCCAGCCTGTGATCTTTTGCTCTCCCCCTTTCTTGTCCTAAATTCAGCTGTTCTATCAAATAGAGGTATAAAATGCAGCTAAGATATTATGGCTCATTTCAGGCCATTTAACCACTGTTCCTATTATGGCAAGTTTACATACAATCATCAGCTATAACAACGTGATCAAATGTTAGACTGACTTTACAAATATTTTCATCATGTTGAGAATATTACTGGGTAAACTAAGAGGGTATAGTTTGTAAGGATTTTGTTACTGTTAGAGAGAGTTAGGCTAGCCTTTTCTCCTAAGCTAACCCTCTGCTGGCTGTAGCAGGTGACAGTCAGTAGTATCAATGTTGTCGACTGACTCGACAACAAAGCAAATGGGGCTGATGCCAAAAATGTTGAGTTATTAAAAAAAACAACCTTCTCTGGTTGGAGAAGCTAATGTTAGCACCACAGACTGACAGGATAAACTGCCCCACAGCTGATTCTCAGCACTGAAATTTAGTAGCTTTTCTTTCAAGATAAAATGAACCTGTGATTGTGAAGTCTGTATTAAAGCTCCCGAAGGCTGCAACCGTGTGTCTGTCTTTCTCAAATTTCTCTCCAACAGCTTCTGATTGAGCTGTCTGAAAATGTTGTGTCATGATGAGTTGGATTGTGTTCTTAAAAGGACTCATCGTTCTGTTGCTGCAAACAGACACTATGTTTAATGCACCATCTTGCATTAGCACCAAACATGCCAAAACTCTAACAAGTGATTTGCCTATTTAAATTGATGAGATCATTTGATTTGCTAATTAATATGTTGAAATTAGCTGGCGCAGTGGTGTCATGCAAACACAAAGTTAGGGGTGACACAATTAGAGCTTGATGTCAGTGGACCCTCCCTAAAAAATGTTAGCAGAAGTTCTTAGGACTGAATAACCACTGTGATTAAAGGAAAAGCAGGGGGTGGTATTGGTGTGGGTGTGTTGCTACAGGTACTGGAGTGAAGATGAAATACGATCTAAAAAGTCTAGTTTGAATAATACATGATGAGTTTAAAGACCGATCACACACAAAATACCCGGTGCAGCAGTTTATAATAGTACGAGACAGGCTCTTAAAACTCTGAGAAATTATCACAGAGGTAATGATTTTATTCTTGTTCTTGATGATGGGAAGGTAATCAGTAGAGTTTCACAGTTCATGTTACTTAATCTACCAGGAATCTACACTATTATATTATGTATTTGATTGGTCAGTACAGTGTGAGGTTGCAGCCCTCTGCTTTGATAACCTTGCTGTGTTCACTACTGATGTCTTAAGACATTAACTTTGGTATATTTTAAATCTAATGGGATGGAGAATACTGATTGGAATTAACAACTCAGGTCCAGTTGTACAGTGATTAAAGATGTTGTACATGGTAAGTATATCTATTAGCATTTAATTAAATTGAACAACAGATTCTAGCTGATGTGAGGCGGCCATGTTTGTCCACTTTTTCAGGAACTTCCATATTATTTAGTGCCAAGTCTGATATATCAGAGCTTTCAGAAAAAGCTGAGTTCCACAGTCATTATTATGACTTGGATGTCGACATGAACGATCTTTACAAATAGGGAACTGTTAATTACAGCAACTCCCACATGACATGAACGTGGCATTAGAACAATGCAACAAAGGTTTATGAGGAGGCAGGAAAACAAACAATGACGTCCATACTTCTTCTGAACATTAAGAACTAGCTCTGATTTCAGGTGCTCCATATACATTATGTAACAGTATTTTGCAGTATGTTGCAGTTCTATATAGCAGACTTTTGATAGATGCTGCTAGAGATGTTAAATCTGATATGTGTCAATAATGGTGACAGCATGTTTATACTGGTCTGTGGAAATCTAATTGCAATTAAAGGCTGCTTTGTCAAAAATATTGTTCCAGTTATAAAAAAGACATTTCATAAGAGCTTAAATTATTGTTAATTGTGAACTGTTTTGTCCATCCTGTCTTTTATTTTTCTTTGTAGCATGGTCTGAGTGAATACTCTTTTCTGATTGGCTGGCAGGTATGTGTTAAAAACACTTAATGCACATAATAGTTCAGCTCAAGTTTAATCACCATTCGAAATTCGTCCGCTACCAAACTTGTAACCATTGCAACGCTAGGGGCAATGCAAACAACTGATTGTATCAGTTTTCCCAAAGGATGTCCTAACCTGTTCCATGCGTCAGCAAACATTGTTGTTTGCTAGAAAAATCGCTCACCTCCGTGAAGTATCACACACCTCCAACCTATTTTATCAGGTTAAAATTGATGTGACATCCTTGACGTTTCTGTTTCACCTCATCAAAAGTTGAAAGGGAGGACGAGAGACTGATTAATGAGGTTGAGAAGAAGCAGCACCTTTTATATGATCCACGGTAGCCTTTTTATAGTAATATCCTCAAAAAGGATGGGATTTGGAAGGAAAATAGGGAACTTTTGGGAGTTACAAGTAAGAAAACTTTCCTCCAAACTGTCTTCCAAACAAACGAGGCTGATTAAAAAAATTACGTTAGTTATGAATAAATAACTCAGACACCTAATTTCCTCATCTACAGAGGGAAAAATCTGAAGTGCGCAGCTGCACCATTGCTCGTGTACTGTATGTGGAGAGCTGTTCATTCGCATCACTTCTAGTTAGGAAGCAGTGTTGCTCGTTATCAACTGTGGCAAGCCAGCTGAGTTTGGTAGCAAAAGGGACTAGAATTATTCCTTGTCATGACAATAGTAAGCTCTTGCTTCATAACTTTTGATTTTGAGAGCAAAATTTTCACCAAAAAATGTGTGAATGGTTTTGTTTCATATTGTTGGAAAATGACCATCGTAGAAGTGGGATAATCAATGAGTAGGTGTGCTTTAAACAGTTTGAAGTCACTTCACGGAGGCCACCACCCTCCGCTTCATGTCAGGTGGTTCTTCACCTCCACATTGTGCCTTCAAACTGTTAAAAGCACACCTACTCATTGATTATCCCTTACTTATAAAACAGTTAATCACCTGGTCAGAATATTGTTCGCCCTGCTGAGAATATGACCAAAAAAATAACAATTGCCTCTTTGGAAAGTGAAAAAGAGTTCACTAAAACCTGACTGTGTATGTTGTTGAAAATTCCTGGCATCAGTGAACAAAATTTGAAATAAAATGCGTAAAAACAATGGGTATGGCACTTAAACTTGCCTTGACCTGGTTTTACTGTGACTATTATAACATGTTGTGGATGTGCCCTCATGGTTTGCACCTAACCAGAAACCACTTGTAATCACAAGTGAGATGACTAATAAGCTATAACAAACTGACTCATATTCTGAGTGTGTGCGTGCACATGCATGTGTACAACTGTGTGCCTTTATCATTGTGTAAACGTGTATAGAAGATTTTATTAAAGAATGTAAAGATTTATTATTCTAGTTTGGCTGAATGCATGAAAACTATTTAATTTGATAGCTTCATTGTAGAAGAACACAAACAACAGGACAGACTGAATAAAAGAGTTAGGAAATACAAGTCTATGTTACTCTGCTGACTAGATCTAAATTGGAGGTGGACCAATAGCTGCAATTGATTAAAGGGACAGTTCACCTCAAAATCAAAAATACATATTTTTCCTGTGGCCTGTAGTGCTTAATCCATCTAGATTGTTTTGGTGCAAGTTGCAGAATTTTGCAAATATCTGCCATGGAGATGGACTAATTAGTACACACGACTTGTGGTGCTCAAAGCACCAAAAATTTGAAAAAAAAAACCTCAACAGTGATATGTCTTTCCAGAAATCATGACCCACTTACTCAAGAGAATCCACAGACCTTGCTGTGGCAGTTTCACATAGAAACTACTTTCTCTCATTTTCTTTCTTCTAGAAAGAAAATAGTTCCTAAATGAAACTGCTCACAACAAGGTCTGTGGATTATCTTCAATTACCAGGTCATGATTTCTGAAAAGAGGCATTGCTGCTGAATTTTTCAAGTGTATTTTTTGGTGCCTTGAACACCCCAGGCAGACATCTCTACAGCCAATATCATCAAAACTCAGCAACTCACACTAAAACTATCTAGACAAATAAATATCACTATAGGCCAGAAGAAGTTCTCTTATATAGTACACAATATCAGTTTGTAGGAGCTCACGGTACTAAGATGAAACCTCACATGGTATGGTTTAGTCTTCTTCATATTGCCCGGCGCAGACTTCATAAGGGTCAATGGACTACACTCAATAAATCAATATGAGATATAAGGGAACAATAAGAGAACAAAAAAGGCATTTGAAAAATGGTGTCTGCATTTGCATGGTGCGTGTACTGTATAGGCATGCATACATCAGCCATACGTGCACGTGCACACATGAGGATGTAGACATATATGAAGAACCAAAAAGGCCGCTACCCCCACCCCAACAATGAGGGGCAAAGAAAGAAGAAACCCCAAACATGCACTTGGGTTATAAATTAGGAGCTGTCAGTATTACAATGTATATTAATAGTCACACCTCTTTTTAATGAGTTTGGCATTGGCAGCTGAGAGGAAATACAAGTCATCATAGCACAGCTCATGCACACCCCGATGAAAGAACCTATAATAAATCTTGTGAGAGCAGGGCTCACCATAAATATGTATCGCATAAGGCATCTGTTTTACATTCTGCATATAAATCAGCCAGAGTGCTGAATAGCAATGAATCAGACGCTCGACGCTTGATTTGATAACAAATCGACTCTGAACTTGGGAGGGTAGAATTTAAAGCCTTCAACAAAAGTGGGGAGTGGTGGGGTCAGTTAAGACCTGTGAGACTCTGACATGCTTCTCCTCGAGCAGATAATGCTACGTTTTTCTTCCTGGGTCAGGTGTGGGACTAATCTCCTTTGAGTTATCTTTTTCGTAGACTGCCTACTCTTTCACATGTCACAGATGATGACATTACCTGCACCTGAACTGGTCAGAGTCTGAGGATAAGGTGCAGCCACCCTGTGAAGGACAGTCACACAGTTGTGGTGACTCTGTTGTCATAATACTGTAAAGTAGATACAGAAGCAGATCGTTTTGATTACACGGAATGCTGCATGTTTTTGGATCTCATTATTCTGATTAGGGCTGCAATTAACAATTATTTTCATTGTTGATTTATATGCTGATTATTTTCTCAATAAATTGTTTAGTTGTTTGATCTATAAAATGTCAGAAAATTACAAAAAATGGTGATCAGTGTTTCCCAAAGCCCAAGATGACATCCTTAAATGTTTTGTTTTTCCCACAACCCAAAAATAATCAGTTTTCAGTCATAGAGAAGTAAAGAAACCCGAAAACATTCACATTTAGGAGGCTGGAATGAGAGAATTTTGTCTTTAAAATTGTTCAAAGCAATTAATCAAGTATTTAAATAGTTGTCAGTAATTGTATTAATTGATTAATCGTTGGGGTTCAAATTCTAATCAAATAAATTTTAAGGTGAAATTGGACAGATGAATTTTAGCCTGTCAAATTCTGCCTCTTGCACTGATGTTAAATTTAACTTCAGTCGAGACTAAATTTTGATTGATTTTATCTCACAGTGCAGTACATCTACAGAGTGCCATTTATTCTGTAGATACTGTGAGGAGAAAGCTCTACATTCTTATTTCACTGTATCATATTTGATCACTTTATCTTTGAGAACGCTGCAGTATATCTGCTGTTTTACCTACGCTTCTGCTTTATGTACACATACAGCAGCATTCCTGCAGATAATGTTACAGGTACAGTAGCCTCAGACAGGATGTTACAACCTTTACTGAGTTCTGTGGGAGTATCATTTTGACTCCAGTGTTGTCATCTTGACTGGGACGAGGTCACTGAGTGATCCTGAAAACATGAAAAGCAAAGCAGTTGTTAACCTTTTGTGACCTAGTTACTTGTCAGTTGCACTCAGCTATGTAGAAAATACACAGAATTTTTTATTAAATTGTACTTTGGCAAATACTTATATCTAGAGCTGCAGTGATATTTTTTAAGGTGGTATCAGTATCAGTACTTGACGATATATCTGCCCATACAATTTTTGAAAATACAAACATAACAAATCTTTTTTTATTATAGAATTATAACAATCGCATGAAATTCACAGCGACTGTGATTATAACCTCTGCAGCCACAGTGGCCTTGATACCCCGCCTGCACTGCAGTCTTCTCCTCTACCTCTTTCCTGTGAATATGGCTTTTAGACTCTAGTGATTTTGTTTGAGATTCTGATTGGGCAACATGAAGCGAAAAGCTGCACTCAAAATTAATGTGGGTTGGATTTCGATCCTGGTATGAACCAGGCTATTTAAGTGTGATGAAATGCAGCAGAGAGAGAACACTCAGGATAGGTGGGAGAAAGGGAGCATGTGAATATGGACAGAAGTGTTGGTATGATATAAAATTTGACCATGAAGCCTAACATTACTCTACAAATCTGCGGTTTATACTGCAAACTGGAGTCTCTGTCAACAGTGACAAACAGCTGGATCTGCGTTACATCTGCGTTCCTCTATGAAACCTGCTGTTTATGCGCTGCAAATGTGATGAAGGAAAAAAAAAACCATCATATCCTGTCAGTCATTATAATGAGAAACCTTCTCAAAATCATAACTTGGATAGTAACTCATTATTTTGACACACTAACTGGCCATTCAAATGAATACAAATAACATGACCTCTCAGCACTCCCAACTGTGACCGACTTCAAGTGTCCCTGTATTGACTAACAAATTTGGAGAAAAGGAATAAGAATACAATCAACCCTTAATCCTTAAGTAAAAATCATTATTTCCATGGACTTGACTGTTTTATTTGATGGCCTTGCTGCCCTGGCATTTGGTCTTTGTGCCCTCAAAAAAGTGACAACCAAAAGCCAAATGGTCTTGCCCTTTAACTGACAAATTTCCAGACCTGATTATGTTTTACAATAGAAAAATAAACTTGCCAGTGGTCTCATTTTGACGTGATCTCAAACATATATTTGGGAATTCGTATTGATTTTTTTTTAAATTTTTTTTTTTGCTGCTTATCAGATGTTTTATACACTTACACAATATGTCTGCAATAAGATAATATGGGCTGATTTATCAATCTAGCTCTACTGAAATCATGCTACAATGTACAGTATGTATTAAGTGCAAACACAAACAGTATGTGTTTAGTTGTGTGTATAGACAGTATAAGGGAGGGAAATATTTCACCTGACCTTTTGTCTGTCAAAATATTTAAACACATGTTAAGGTGGATTCATACAGTCAGGGGCATAGAGGGCATTGGAGTGAGAGAGACTGTAAAACATACTTAACAATGATGCTGGCTGATTCACAAAAGAAAGACATAACCATCAACAGAACAGCCAAATGGGAGCTCTCTCCACAAACATACAAATTATCTTGTGATAGCAGCTGGGGTCTAACATCTGCCTGGGAAATCAAATACCCAGGGAGCAGATGTTCATACAACCAATGGTGTTATTTTCTGTACTTCAAATTGCCCTTGGCTGTAGGGGCAGCATTTAAAAATAAGGTGTGTCATTTATCTAACCTGACTTGGACCAAACTATGCTGGAAAGTACTTTAGTTTTAAGAAAAACATATTAATCACAATTGAACTAATTGTGATCATTGCTGAAGATCTGTTTTTGTGTGAAATGCAGAAAATGCAATTGTAAGACAGTGGTTTAGATTTAATGCTACCCTTAAACAAACAAAGTATGGACAGCTGATATATCAACTCATCAACAAGTCCGACCTCCCAGAGGCCTGTGGATGTGGTGTCTCCAAAGACAGGATGCCAGAAGGAGCGTTAAAGGCAAAAGAATCAGAAGCCAATGCAAGCTATCTGGAGAGCTTACTCCTCAGCATGTTCTTATCCCCTGTTGTTCAGAACAAGCAGATGGTTTTCAGTGAAATTCAACAATCTTCCCTTGCTCCAGGGGTTTGACAACGATTGGGAGTCAGTGTCTCTCGATATGAAATAATCTTCTAGCTGATTTGCTTGCATGGACACTAGCAAGTTGCAGACACATTTAAGTTTTGTATTTTCAATTGTCTTATGTGATGTACACTATATGTATGTACAGCAGTGATTGCAGTTGAGGCACTTTATTGATTTCCAAATGCACAATGGAGAGGGTGTAATATTTATGATTAAATTCAACCTTTTCCCTCAGTATTTATAATGCAAGCAAAGTTTAGTGGAGTCATTATCCATATTAGAAAAGAAGCCATCTTAAGAGCAGCACAGACAAATATTAAGACATTGAATTACTGTGTAATGTAAAGAAGGACATTGCTCATAGTGATGAGCCCCACAGAATTAGCATCTAGCTCTGTAGCTCTATGTAGCTATGATGCCTTTGAGCTCATTGTTGTGGTTGAATCACCAACAGATATCATAACTAACTATTTCCACCAGCATTAAGCAGCCATCCATTGCCAGTACACTCTGACAAACCCCCACCGTTAGCTACCTGTTGAGCCCTAAGTGCCAGAAAAACAAAACTCTAGGTTGCTCTGTGTGCTGGATGCAATTGGGGAACCCATCAACTATTGTCTTAAAATGATTCAGCCTCTGGGGCAACAGCCAGTGTTTCAGGACTTTTGGCATAGCCAGCGGATATTGTGGCCATACTTCCTTTTCCCTGCACCAGTCACTGTTTACAGTCTGAGTAGCAAGTTGAGAGACAAGAATTGAGTTGGAGGCTAATCTCTATAAACACATATCTGCACATGAATGCACATAAATTAATAAAAAGCTAAACTATCATGAGACAATAGCCAATGGGTTCGGAAATTGCATTTTGGCTAATACATTCTGCCTCTTTTGCTCTCTACATGGACTGTTTACATGCACACTGCTTCTGATACCAAAAGACAAGATATATGTTTATTGAGATTAAATGGATGTGTAAAGAGGCAATTGTTTACTAACACGCTAGCTGTTGCAGCTCTTTTAAGGTAATAATACATCAGGATTGCCTCTAAGTTTGTTTCAGGGTTCTTCTTCCCCCTAGTGGCCAAAAATCAATCAGTGAAGTTTTAAATATTAATTTATTCATTGGCAGTCTTTAAAAAGACTCAAAATATTTGAGACTGCTTCTGATAGAGTGACATTGAAACGTTGTAGCAACTATCTATCAATCATTCAACCTTTATTCATACATGGTGCTCCAATGAGAGCAGTTCGTCTCTTTTGCATGTGTTCCATGTGAATAATAAAAGCAGAAATGCAACATTTAGAGAGACAGTGAAACTTACTGTACTGCAAATAAAATGGATAAAATTGTAAAAAGGGCATATACTGAATGTTGTATAAAATGTAATCACAACAATACGGGATAAAGGCACAGTGTGCATGTACAGGATACCTGAATAGTCAATGATGGATTTTTGTTTGTACGTAAACAAACAGAACAAACAAAGATGATAGTACCATACATTTTATTGCAGTGAGTTCCGATGTAATTTAAATTAATTATCTCAAGAAAATATCTTTCATTCAAAAACGGGGCAGGAGCAAACATTAGATGTATGATTTCTGTTGAGTATAGAGGTAGTCGTGACAAACAAGGAAGATTGAGGAAGAGGCTGGCTCTGAAAATTTTTCTTGCAGCTTGATTCACACCTGCACACCCTCTGTGGCAGCATGTTCTGCAAGGGTCGTCTGTTGCACGGCGGGAGTATTTGGGGATGATTAATTGCTCTGTCTTGTCAATGGTGTGCTCAAAACAGCGGGATCCTCTGCATATGTAAATACAAGCAGTCTCAGCACAGCAATCTAGAGCAGGATTAACACAGGTATGCTTCAAAATTCAGACCTATTCACCAATCTTTTCTATTATCTCTGACATCCAACCTATGTTGGAGAAACAAAACATCCTTTTCCTTTCTCCTGATCCAAATACATACATCTTGTCACCACACACTTTCGATGATGAAAGATACAACAGATTTATCTTACATTTTGTTAACAAACATGGCACTGTTGTTGGAGTCTTCACAGTCAGTGTTAGGAGATGTTGACACAATAATTATCATTTGTTTACCCAATACCTAAATATGGATACATATTCCAGGGGTGACAAGTATTGTTTTCAAAAGATATTTAGAGGGAAAGATTTTTTTGAGAAACACTCAATTGTAACATGAATATGATGCCAAAATATGAACAGACAGTCAGTTTATACAATGAAGCTTGTCAATGACACAGGCATGTTCCAAGTGTCTTAATTTGAAAGGAGTTTGAACTGAATATTAGTTACAGGCAGCATCAAGCTTACCGTACCTTAACTACGTTATGTAAGTCACGTGACTTAATTTACACTCTGGCTCGCAGTGCTGTTTATCCATCTAGATTGTTTTGGTGAGTTTTGGAGATATTGGCAGTAGAAATGTCTGCCTTCTCTCCAATATTTAACTAAATGGCTTGTGGTGCTCAAAGCACCAAAAAACACATTTGAAAAATTCAATACCAGTCTCTTTCCAGAAAACACGACCCTGTTACTTAAAATAATCCATACACCTTATTGCGAGCAGGTTAATGTAAGAACTACTTTCTTTCTAGTAGAAAGACAGTAGTTCCTACTACCAACTAAAACTACTTTCTAACCGAGAGAAAGTTGTTCTGGTAGATTCTACCTCCGAAATTAAGTAGTTCCTACATGAAACTGCTCACGTCAAGTTCTGTGGATTATCTTGAGTAACTGGGTCATAAACAATCTAGATGGATAAACAGCTGGTAAGTAAAAAACATGTAGGTTTGATTTTGGGGTGACTTGTCCCTTTAAATCACATGACATACATGTGATTTATGTTGTAAAACAGTTGCAGTTTGGCAAGGTTTAGCCATAAAAAAAAACTACTTGGATAGGTTGAGGAAATTATTGTGTTTTTGGTTAAATTAAGTATGTTACTTATGAAAAAGTGATGAAAGTGATGGCTTCTTGTTTCACAATGGACTCAAACCCCAATTCCAGTCTGGGTAAAAGTCATATGTTTGTTTGAGCCATCCACCCCCTTCCTCCAAATGTGGACTTTCGCGCTCTTTATACTTCTCCCGTCATAATTACTACGCCCCCTAGAGGTCGCCACATAACAATAATCAGAAATCAGAGTCTGCTGCTTGCAGACCCGGATGTTTTTCTAGTGAGGACAGGCTTATGTGACCCTGTGAGTTATATAATATTAACCATTACTTCTGACTCCATTTGAAGTTTTGCTTGCTAGCCAGTTATCACTCACTCTCAATCGCAGCACTTGTGGTATTAAGGTGATGATGATGTCTCAGGTTTGTTTGAAATGTCTAACTTGCTGTAGCTTGTATTTTCTTGGTCATTGTGACCATAAACATACCAAAGCCCAGCCTTGAGTCCTGCATGGGGTCCATAACCCACGAGTAGCACTGAGTGACCTGCAAAAAATGTTTAGTAACAGGTAAAAAATATATTAATATGAATTCACTGTGCAGGCATGGATAAAATTGAGCTAACTATGGGCAGGCAGGAGGTTAGAACAATAATATAACTATAATACTTTTCATGATCTGATCTGATAGCGATGTAGGCTAGCTGCTAGTTATGGGTGACATAAAAGCAAAAACAACCAGCGGAGGATGCCAAGTTGTGGACAATACATTGTTGAAGGCCAAGTCGGCCTTGGTGCTTATAAGAAGTTTCAGAAAGTATTTACACCAAACTTGAAAGTGAGTTTATGTTTCCAGAGCAGCTGCTATTCACAAATGTGTGGATTTTTTTTTTCTTTTAACAAACCCTTAGTGTTTTTCTTTCCAAATTAGCTAAGCTACTTTACAACATCTATCCTGATACTGTAACTACACAAGAGGCAGAAAGATTACTGTATTCAGAAAATTGCTTCACTGAACTGAAGATCTTAACACCATGAAAATACAGCATTTAAACTATTATGTGATCTTGAAGATAAAATAGACGATTGACTGTTCTCGTCCTTACTTACGTCATCAAAACCCCATCCTCTACCTGATCAGACAAACATGCTACTTGGCTGCCACTGTTTTTTGATTTTCAATTGGAAAAAAAAAACTTGCCAGCTTTTTTGGAAACATCAGATTATCAGCCAAAATGAGTTTCTTAATTGAAATTTTACAGTTGCAGAATCTTTCTTGATATCTATGAGACCTGTTTTTAATATTTGTTGACAAGTAGTTTTGAGAAGCAGTAACTGTGAAAGCTCACATCGTCATTTAAACCAATTAGTGCAACACATTAGTCGACCTCGGTTAGTTCCAGGTAAAGACAATGGCAGGTTCCCCCAATGTTACAGTTAGTCCACTACAGTATGCTGCGGTATGTGTACCTCTGGAGAATGTGAGAGGAATATTTTGTTGTTTCAGGACATCTGGTGTAATGCAGACTCTATTACTAAAGAGAGTAAAGAAGAAGTATTACCTCAAAAAAAGACAGTGATGAAAGGTTTCTGGGCATCTCTGAAAATTAAGACTCTAACAAGGTCCTAGGCGCCTAGCAAGACAACCATTTTCCTTGATATGTTTCATCCCTTAATGCCATTGGCTATTACCTGTGAACTCGCTGCCTCTTGGCAGGTAAGGAATTTATTGGTGCTCTATTATTATGGGATGGCAGAGAAAGAAGTGCAAATCGCTACGGTTTTCTGAGGATGTTACGACCTCCTCCTAGATTATGCCTTCTGACAGGTTTGTCATCCCTGTGCACTGATGTGCTCTATAGAGTGCTCTGATATCATTAGCTTCATTGCTCCTAATGTGTCTGCTCCCTACAGCAAGAGGACAGGTCATATATTGTGCACATCAGTGGACAAAAGCCAAAAGCGAGAGATTACTAGATAAATGCTTTCTCACTGGGAAAAAAAAAGGAAAAATGTGCTTCATGGGAATTAAACATAATTTGAACTCAAAACAGTTTTGTTGTCAGTTAAGATACCAATTGGTTAGCTAAGATGACATTTTAGATAATAAAATATTAAGCACAGCACTGTGTAATAGACTATAGTTTCTATTACAGGTTATGTAGGAGCAGATGGGTAAGCTCATATCTCTCTTAAAGGATTAACAGCAGTCCTGCAAAGCGTATCTTTTGGAGAGGCCATTGAGGTCAGCCGGCAACAATAACAGGAGTGGTGGGATGTGAAGGACACCCTTGACTTTCAGATTATGAATCTTTGGGGAATTGACAACTAGTTCTAGATCATGCAGGTGCAAGATGCAAGATATAGTATACTGGGAGTGGCAATCCAGTGGCACAAAACAATTTTGGTATCACTGATGACAGCAACTATTGTCTGTAAGCAACCTGTCTGATCAGACTCTGTTCAAAGCATGAAGTTCAAAGCATGCTGGTGTTTTTTGCTAATAGTCACTTCACCAATTTTCAACCTGAATTCTTTCGTTCTAACAATCAGTATGATTGTTAGTTTTACCAATATTCAAGGATTTATTGGTAGAATATGGCAGAAATGGAGCACAATATTCATAGGAAATATGTTTTCATCAGTGTATAATTACCTGTAAAAATGAGTCATAGTGTTTTGATTAATGTCATACAGTACAGAAGACGTGGATCCTCCCTCATGGAGTCCACCATGTTGCACTGCACCATGTTACACACTGGCCCTTTAAGTGTATCCTGAAAGTTGAAATTCAACAGACAAAAGGGTATCACTTGCCCTTGGAAGCATAACTGCAGTGCTGCATAATTACAGTATACTGGCACTGTATAATTGTGCCTTGGAACTCTGCACCTCCTTGACAAGGACAATTCCTTTCTTAGGTGAATCCGGACTGGACTTTCCTCCGACTCCATGAGAAAATTGTTCATCATAGCAGGGCACAGCTTTTACAGCAGATTTCATTGGCCATGTTTAAAGTCCGCCCACACTGTACCTGCTGTTTCATCCTACTAAAAATATTTAATAATTCTGCACCAGACTCTTTTCCAGATTGCACCACATTGCCCCAGGTTGTGTTTGAGCCTTTGGTTACCAAAACTAAAAAGTTGTGCTTCCACTCTTAGCTTGGGATTGTGATTGCACTTGGGCTCAGTTTTATGAAAACAAAGCCAGAGGGGCAAAGGGGCCAAATATGCACAAATATACCCACGAGTCCCTTATTTATTAATGTTGGTGTTCAGAATGCACCACTAGAAGGCAAGCACTTCTTAAAAACACGTTTTTCACATTTTAAAGAGCCTCTTCTTCTAAAAACAACAAGATTTTTATAGCCTTTCATTCAACATTGCAGATATTTTGTTGGCACACTCTGTCGTGTTTCCTCTCATCTTGCAATCACTCTACAGGCACTCTGTTGGAAAGGCAGGAATCAGCTGAAGCTAGGAGAGAAAAAAAACCCTGCTGAAATCTGGTGTGGGGAATTACACCAATTGAGGAAATTCCTATTTTTCTGGGACCAACGAGAGTTATAGGGCAAAGAAAGGTTGTATATTTTAGTTAGGATGGAGAGGGGAGTTGAAACAAGTGAATATTGCTGAAAGAGCGTCGCTCACATTCAGACACAGACAAAAGGTGGAAATGAAATAACTTCCTTTCCTCGGGAAAACACAGCAGCTCTTGACAGAATAATAGCAGCTGAGTAGATGGAGAAGGTCTTGCACTACTACCTCTGAAACACAGGAAACTGTTGTGCCGCCCGCTCGCCTTATTAAAAGTGAACGGACACACTCCCCAAAACAAATACAAGCTCCTGTGCAAATGATTGTTTATCATCAGCAGGATTTTACAGTATGTTAAAGGTTGTCTGTGCATATAGATATTTATTAATCAATTTGAAGTGGAGGTTGTACCAATGACTGTATCTCCTGAAAGTGTTTCTTTTGTTGTTTTTTTGTTGAGGTTTTGTGTGTGTTAGTGGAAGTCAAAGAAATTTCAGTTTTAGACAGAATAACAAGCAATCTGCCACTGCACTGTGAAAGCCAAGTAAAACAAATAACAAAAGGTCTGTCAACTAACTTTCTGTTGTTTAGTGAGCTTTCTTATAAACAAAAGCTTGAACATTAGAGATGGAAAAATTAGGAATTCTCTTTTTCTAAGATGTCCTGAGTTGAGTAAACTAATAAAAGTAGAGCTGTTAACTCACTGAGGCAACTCACAGAACTTAAGAATCAACCCAATTAAATTAAGCTGAAATATGTTAAATTTCAGAAATAATAAAATGAGTTTTCACTTTCAGTCTGACGTAGAGTTTTGCAATCAATGTCAAGTAAATTTACCAAAGCATAACAAATGGTATCCCAGGACACTTCTTAAATAGAGCAGGTATAAACTGTGTTCT
>JAJHUR010072405.1:0-10647 GCA_027495735.1 Lutjanus campechanus | reverse complement strand
TGTCGTGTTTCCTCTCATCTTGCAATCACTCTACAGGCACTCTGTTGGAAAGGCAGGAATCAGCTGAAGCTAGGAGAGAAAAAAAAACCTGCTGAAATCTGGTGTGGGGAATTACACCAATTGAGGAAATTCCTATTTTTCTGGGACCAACGAGAGTTATAGGGCAAAGAAAGGTTGTATATTTTAGTTAGGATGGAGAGGGGAGTTGAAACAAGTGAATATTGCTGAAAGAGCGTCGCTCACATTCAGACACAGACAAAAGGTGGAAATGAAATAACTTCCTTTCCTCGGGAAAACACAGCAGCTCTTGACAGAATAATAGCAGCTGAGTAGATGGAGAAGGTCTTGCACTACTACCTCTGAAACACAGGAAACTGTTGTGCCGCCCGCTCGCCTTATTAAAAGTGAACGGACACACTCCCCAAAACAAATACAAGCTCCTGTGCAAATGATTGTTTATCATCAGCAGGATTTTACAGTATGTTAAAGGTTGTCTGTGCATATAGATATTTATTAATCAATTTGAAGTGGAGGTTGTACCAATGACTGTATCTCCTGAAAGTGTTTCTTTTGTTGTTTTTTTGTTGAGGTTTTGTGTGTGTTAGTGGAAGTCAAAGAAATTTCAGTTTTAGACAGAATAACAAGCAATCTGCCACTGCACTGTGAAAGCCAAAAAGTGGAGAGAGCTCACAATTTCAAGGCAGTTTGACTTTGCTTTTGATTCTGAAACTTAAATTATTAAAAGTTTCAAAGTAAAACAAATAACAAAAGGTCTGTCAACTAACTTTCTGTTGTTTAGTGAGCTTTCTTATAAACAAAAGCTTGAACATTAGAGATGGAAAAATTAGGAATTCTCTTTTTCTAAGATGTCCTGAGTTGAGTAAACTAATAAAAGTAGAGCTGTTAACTCACTGAGGCAACTCACATAACTTAAGAATCAACCCAATTAAATTAAGCTGAAATATGTTAAATTTCAGAAATAATAAAATGAGTTTTCACTTTCAGTCTGACATAGAGTTTGGCAATCAATGTCAAGTAAATTTACCAAAGCATAACAAATGGTATCCCAGGACACTTCTTAAATAGAGCAGGTATAAACTGTGTTCTTTACCATGAGTAAATCTAAGGGAGCCAAAAGTTTCACAAGAAAACAAAGTTTGTTGCAGCAGAAACCTTGCAATTGATGGGGTTCTTCAGCTCACAGTTGTGGTTTTCCACCCACACCTTAACTGTTTTGGTTCAGTCTCACTGCTCTCATGAGTGAAGTTTTTGGCCGCAGCAGGCAGCTGTTTTCAAAAGCTTTAAAAACCCAGTGTACACTACCTGCAGCACCAAATGGCAGACAGACACAGTGGAACATTCAGAAGCTAAGGAAACTGATATTTCCCCCAGGGTTTAGTAGAAACACAGGTAAAATGATAATGAATATTGAAATTAAATTCATTAAGTGGCAAAAAGCACAAATGAATGCTAATTTTGCTCTGTATCCTCTGAATGAGTAAATAAGCACTTTTCAACTAGTTTTCCATATCAACCCAAATCAATAATCATACAATATATATGCTAATATTTGTAATAACATGATGGAATTCAAAGTTGTCAGTCCTGCATGTTGTGAAGAATTTTGGATAATCACTGGTTTGACAAAAATGTTTCACTGACATACATTTGAAATATGCTTTTTGAATCTACACTGTCAAAATTACACTCGGGTTTTACAGACGTTTGCTATTTTCTGGGGTACATGGAGTTGACACTTCTGCTGCTTCAGTTAAAGACATGTTGTGAATCTTTCATAGATACTAATTTGTAGGTTGCTCATGACGGAGGACATTAAAAGACCTCCACTTGGTTCCTGGACCTCTTCAGTATTTAAAAGCTACGTCCAATCAAGCAAATGATTCCCCTCATGCAATATGGTAATGGCTCCGTGTGTGTGCGTGCATGCATGCGTGTGTGCGTGTGTGAGTGAGTGTGTGTGCATGCACATGTGTGTATTTGGGAGGGGGGGGGGGGGGCGTCGATATATTATATCAGTGTAGTAAAAGTTAATTACCATATGTTTGTGAGTCCTGTAAGCGGATGTACTTGATGTTTATAACTTGGATTATTAAAATGTCTCCACTCAATCACTTGAGACTCTGCTCTCTGTGCAGATCAAGACTTGACCTATTGTCTTCTCTCCTCAGAATCCCTGCACACAGTGTAAAGACTGAGATTTGATATAGATATAAAGAAAAAAAAAACAGATTCACTGAGGACATTTTAAAATTCAATATTTTCAAAATTCTTATAACATAATTACATTTCTCAAATTAAAGTCAGTGGCTCAGTAGTTGGCACTATCTTACCACAGAAAGAAGGATTTTAACCAATTAGCTATTTTCTTTTAATATAGATTTTGTTACCTTCATTGTCGACGAGGTTCCTCTCCGGTTTCCTCCCACTGTCTAAAGACATGCAGTTCAGATGAAATGAAACCTTTAAATTATGAATATGGGTGTGAATTTGCCTGTCCTAATGTTTTAACCTGTGTACTATGTACTGTGTCTCCCACACGGTGCTTGCTGGAATGGGCTTCGGCCCCCCTTCCCAACCCTGAAGAGCACAGTTTAAATGGTGACACAAATAGACTTTCCATTATTGTTGTTTTTTTGTTTTTTTTTAGCTGGCAATCACTTGGTGTGTCTTTTTCTCTTTTCTTTTTCCGAAAGTGTGCCTCAGTGCTTTAACCCAGGAGGTTGAGAACCACTGATGAAGACAATGTTATCACTCTGCATGAGAAGTATTTAGATAAAAAGTCAAAAGAGCACACGGTTTTTAACAATTTGTGTTGCTTTGTAATTGTTTTAGTCTAAACTACTTAGTCTAAACACTACTTGCTCATTCTTTTGCACTTGGCATGGAATTGTAATTGCAGATAATCGTAATCGTCACTGATGTTGATACTTGACCTGTACAGGTTATCATGGCTGTATACCTGGTTTCCCTCTTCCCCTGAATCAATTGTCTGTTAATCTCTTGCTCTAGCTTTCAATGGTGAGAAAATGTAGCCACTGCAGGGGTAGTCCTTTAATGGCTTGACCCTGAGTGGCTTTTTCTCATACAGACAAAGGGGCGGTAAGGAAATCAAAGAGAGGCATAGTAAATGTTGGGAACTCTTTTGTGCAGGGACTTGGAAAAAGCTATAGTGCAGTAATGTTTTGACTATAAATTCACTGTTTTCAAAGACAAACAACCTACCAAAGCTTTAGTAATAAATGTATTATTTCATTTTAGAAATACCTGTAGAAAAGTTCTTCTTTGCTGAGTCCAACAAAAGAAGCTATAACTCTTGTTCATTTTAAGTCAGTCCACTGATGTTTAGGGACCACTGTGTAGGATTTAGTGGCATCTCGTGGTGAGGTTTGTAGATCTGTCGAGAACTGAATACCATTCACCTCATCCTCCCCTTGCAAGCTCGTAGGAGAAACAAAACAAACAAAAAACGTGATAGGGCAGTGTTTGGTTTGTCCGTTCTGGGCTACTGTAAAAACAAGGTGGTCGCTTCACCAGATGTAGTCTGTGGGTAAAGGTCTGCCATTGGATGACATGTTTCATGCAGTGATGTAGTCATTTTAATACCAGGACTTACCTCCTGATGTGTAATTGTGCCTCAAAATCAAGTTCCTCCCTACAATATAGTGGTTATTTTTCAGGGGCACCATCACTGCATCCTGGGCCAAGTGCTGCCCGGAGAAATTGTGATTGGTTTGTACAAATAAGCCAGGGTGTTTTCTGAACTACTGAAAGTAGTCCCTGCTTTATCAAAGTTGAGATTAGATGAATTAATTGTTTTTGCAAGTCACAGGGATGACTCAACTCTTTCCAGGTCCCAAGTCTAATGTTATTATTTCTGCTAGTAGTACTACTAATAATAAGTACAGTAAGAGTAGTTATTTAATTTAATAATAAATTTGGATTAATAATTTATTGACCCTCTGCCAGAACAGCACAGGAGATGGCAAAGGATCCATAACAGTCAACTACCTTAACCCCTTAACTTTTGTTGTTAAATGTATCACATGGACCTCTTATGTGAATACATTCTGTATTTTTAGCCGTGCTGTCTCTCGCTGTATGGCAGCGTGGACAGAGATGTCTGTGTATTAGTCAGTCCACCACTTTGGTCCAGATTTGAAATATCTCTACATCTATTGGATGGATTGACATGAAATTTATGACTCATTCACCAGCAGGTGAGAGTTTTAATTTTCACACTGAAATATCTCTGTCTCTATAAACTATTATCTGTCTGTCTGTCTGCTTCTTTCCCTGTTAGACAGAGCGAGGACGAAAGAGAGACTGAGAAAGAGGGAGACCATTACCGTTATAATAGGGATTTCAGGAGTAAAAGCAGTAAAGTTAAGCTACTGCTGGTCATCCATCAATTGCAGAAAGCCTACGTTAGACATTGCTGTTTGTTCATTGATTTTTTCAAGACAACATTTAGGCTACCAAACCAGGGATGCGAATAGCACATCGCCACAAAGACACTGCTGGGCTCATTGATTTAGTGTTAGCAAAACTACTTAGCTCTTAGGTAGCTTAAAACAAAACTCCACTCAGTATCTGTCCTTTAGTGTCATAGACTCATTACCTGCCAGTTTGAAAAGTGGAAGGGGAAGGACAAACAGTAGTATTTGTGTGTGATCTTGAGAAAGCTGAGAATTTAATACTTTATGTATTCTACGTTCATAACTGTTTACTGACAAAGTCGGTATACTGTTGTAATAATTTTTTGATTGTTATAATAACGTAATAATACCACTCATAATACTAATTTATTTTGTTAAATATGTTTTGAGGGGAAATGTAATTGATATCCAGATTATGTGCAGTTTTTCCAAGTGTAGGAAGTGCTACGTTTGCGGGGGGGAAAAAATGGTCAGCGTAAACATGACATTTAAGCAGAGATGACATGTCTCATGCTTCAAATCATATGACTTTTCCAGTGTGTAAGATTTATATTGATTGGCAAAATTTAAAAAAATGTTTTTGTTGCCTTATAATGAGCTGTTTTCATTTGCAGAAGGCATGTGTCCTCTTCCATGGAGGATGCCATGTTGCACTTTCATATTTCTACAGTAGCCCTGAATGGACAAACCAAACACTGGACCTAGATACAGCCTTCTGCTGTTTCATTTCAAGTTTCGTTGCCACCATAGGTTCCCTACACGCTTGGTAGGGACAAGGTGTTTGCAATTGGCGAGTTTGCTGTTAGATGCCACTAAATCTTGTACACTGGTCCTTTTACCAGGATGACCTTGCTTATCCTAAAGGTTCTGCAAATGTGGCTTTAAATAGTACGTGTGTGAAATCAAGATTAGTTTCTCATGAAACACCCTCAAAGATCTGAGTGAAAATAAACATTCAAAACTATTAAACAGTGCATTTTACTCTATGCTGCTCAAGACTGTGGGAGTGACTATTCTGGAGGTAGCCCCCCCCCCAAAGTATCTACTAAAATCAGTTCCTGAATTCAACAGAGGTGATAAATGGGCCATGCAGATATTTTACTTTGTTGTTAAAGGGACATTCAACGATTTTACACATGAGGATCAGTTTACTAGCCGTGCTTCATTCCACTCCAGTTTCTGTAAACAGTTCTGGAGGGAACTTTGTTAAGAGAAAATAGCGCTAAGTGACATCACTCGAATCGTGTCAGCTTGGGCTCAGTGACAGCAGTTCCTAACAGAAACTCTGCATTGCAAACTGGGGATGTGGAGTTTGAAAGACATAGGCATCTCTGCCTTGGATATCTGCCTCTACTGCTTAAAGTGATATTCCACCATGCAAGAATAACCCACTCAGTATGTACTCACCACTATGCCGATGTGATGATAAGTGAAGATCTTCAGTTCACCAAACAATCCTGGAGTTTTAGGAGAAGCAGGGCAGGGTAATTTTTAATGTCGCGGCTTGCGGACACTTGGATTACACCACACAAGCAGGATGGAGACATTTTGTGTTTGTTTTGTGTTGTATTTTTAACGTTTTATCCGGGGTCACCATTCACTGCCACTGTATGAATGAGGCTGCTACCCTGTTTCTCCTAAAACTCCAGGATTGTTTTTTGAACTGAAGACGTTCACCTATCATCACATCGGCATAGTGGTGAGTACATAGAAAATGGCTTATTCTCAGAAAATGGAATATCACTTTAAAAAAATTTTTACCATTATTTTAAAAAAAAATCTATCTCCTGGAAGTCCCCCAATTTTACTTTGCAAGATATACGCTGTGGATGGTTAATCTACAGTGGAATTAATAGTGAGACTTTGGCACTCCTCTTAATCCCAGACCAAAAAGTGTGAAGGGGAAGCATTGCCACTTTCACAGGTGGATGTCTTGTAGTGCTGTTTTTCTATTTAGGAAAACAATTATGTGATTGGTGATTGTACTGTTGCAATGCAATAATGCATTTTGGGTGCTGGCCTAATGGAGTACTAAAACCTTATAATTAAGTATCCACATTTAGGATAAGTCCTGTGTAATGGCTCCTTTTAAGTGTTGATGCAATGGTGTCCATAGTAGAGCTGTCTTTATCAGTGGTGATGTTTGTACTGATTGGCCCTCATTTGTGGGTGGGTTTATCTTCTTTATGTCTTTAGCTCAGATGGAGAAGTGGCCTGCTCTTTTGACACATTTTTAAAATAAGTATCCCCAATGTAAATTGACCATCCACTTCAGTCATGGTACAACAAAAATATTTCCTTATTTCACTATTTGAGCTACCTTGAAAATCTGTGTTTCAGACTAGATAATGAGATTGGCATACAAGAGCGGATATTGCATTTATAAATCTAATAGAGAGACATTAAATGGTCAAGAAGTCACTGACATTGACATAAGCACTAGTAACGAACCTGAATGTGAAACTGCAAAATATTATCAACCTCCACTTCACATGTTATTTTTGTTCTGAGGTATGCGTTGAAAGCTTTAATTTGCTGTACTCTAAATTATTCCTCAAAGGCACATAATTAGCCCTCATAGAGACCTTTGGCTCAGTGGACCCCTGCCTTAACCAATTGACATCATGACTACAAAGCTGATGTTTTACCTTCATACGGCTTATTTCTTTTTACCTGAGGGTGAATAAAGAAGCAGTGTTGTAGTCCTCTAACCTTGATATAAATTAAATGGACATTTTCTCTTTAGTTTTCATTTTAAACACACAGATATCTGAGTTAATGAAATGTTTTGATGTTTATGAAGGACAAATTATGCATTGGTTGACATGTTTCACCCTGGGGGAAGATGTTTTTCAGCACTTACTTACTATTTTCAGTCATGTCATTAGTTATTTATTGTTAATACCATATCCGCTATCGCTCAGGCCTCCAGGAATATGACGAGACATCATGTCGTTTGTGGCTGCCTACATCTGTGACAATCAGGCCATAGCCTTTAAACTTAACATGAACTACCTTTACCGTGTCATCAAAACAATATCACCAGTGCCTGATCTGGATATTTTTTAACGAAATTATACTTTTTTCGATAGCTAATGTAGGATTTTCTTAAATGTCAAAGGAGACTGTAGAGTCATAAAATGGATAGATAAATTGCCCTGGTTATCAGACTTGAACGAGTGTTTAGTATCTGGATTTACCCTTCCCCACTCATCCCTATTTTTTGTCTGCTCTCACTGAGACAAATCCCTATGCCTAGCCCACTGCTTTTATTAAATTCGCCTCAATAAAAAAGCTCAGACAGGATTTATTAGGTACTCAGCACGGACGTTTAGTATTTCCCTCCGTTATTAACTGAAAATCAATAGATAGCAAAGAAAATGGAAGTCATACAAGTGTTGTCGCCTTTATATTATGTCGGCTGTCGGGTTAGATTCATGACGGGGCTCCAGCGTCTGCAAGGTGGATTTTCTGCTTACATTGCAAGACCTAAAGTGGAAGTTATTCATTAGAGTAAGCCAGCGGTCAGATACATTTCCAGGCCCTTTCACACATCTGTCTTGGTAAGACTCAAATAGAGTGAGAAAGGATGCTGATATACCCTGATAGAGATGTCAGACGCAACACACAGCTTGCTGGATTTATGATTATTTTGTTCTGAAGACCTTTTTTAACACCATCATGAAGCCTGTACCCTTGGAATGTAAACTGGAATAGCATGGCGCTTAACCTTGTTGCCGCTCTAATACATATCATTCATTATTTCATCGTACAATTTATTTTCTTAACTTCCACAGTTGTCAGCTACAACTTGCTACCAAGCACGACGACAGCAGTTTTATCTCCCGCCTTCAATCTTGAGGTTTAACAGATGAGCGTTGTGTGCTTATTTGACATTCTCTGACAAAATCAAAATAACATGAATGGAAATGCTGCATACAAAATCACAGCAGTCAAATTCGCATCTGGGGAAAGCCTTGGTGGGCTTAGTGAAGCTTATTCTGCACTGTCAAAGGTTTGGACTACTGCACACACTCAAGTTCAAAAGGGTAAAGGTGGCATTCACTTTATATGCGATAAAATAACAGTCATTCACTAAGCCTGCATGCCGTGTCTTGACTGCAAAGCAATTCCATCATGAGGAAAAGTGGCTTTGTCCACATATTAGTCTTTTCTTTCACAAAAAGGCTAGAAAAATGTGGGAATAAAGAGCTTACCCACCTCACTAATTTAATTACTCTTAGGACCTCCATGACAGTAATGTAAATATTCCATCATGAGGACCCAAGATACACAGAGTAATTACTTAAGGCTTTCCTTCACATCTCTCAAGACTTTTTTTTATTACCCAAAAGCTTTTTAACATTAGCACTCTCTTCCTGACAAATTAAATGAAATTTCATTACTCTAGCCATCCTAATGGCATGAAACTATCAGCTGTTGTATGCCTGGTCTCTCTTCCCCGGCTGCCCCGGCAGATTAATCAAATAGTCAGCCTCAGAGTCAAACTGAGAGGAGCATTGATCCGCAAGTCTGTGTTTGTCTACGCTTCGTTCGTGCTGCTGATCTGACCCTTGAGTGAAAGTCTTATATATTGATCTCCATATGTTAAACATGTACAGTCCATCACAAAACAATTATTCAGAGCAGAGGCAAATGTCTATCTGCTGCTACCTGTTCTTTTCCTGTGGTTCATAGATAATACATCCACCAGCATGTTTGAAATTTATTAAAATATCATTAATTCAGTTAATATTAATTTAATGCACTTGAATTCCTGTAAGTCTGTTTACAAACACTGCAATCCCATTAAGTTCCACTGGGGTATTATCATTGTTTTATGTCCTACTTAATGTGAATAGATACATAATGGAATTCAAAATATGCTTTAAGTAGCACTCAATAACGCAGAGGGGGCATACACTAATAAAAGGTTTCCATAGATTTGTTATAACCAGCCATTACCTATGATATTTAACACCTTCGGTTTTGTAAGGGTTAAGCTGCTTGGCCTTTGATCTCTCAGGGGTAAGGTCTTGGCAAAGTGCCCCTCCACCACCCGAGGCCCTTAAGGGACTTTCAATCCAATTGCTGGCTAAGAGTGGATGCAGATCTCAAGGTTACACCTGAGTGTTCAAGGGCAGGTCCAAGTGTAATCGGCACTTAGATCATAGATTAATCTTATTTGCTATCTATTAGGCTTGATTCTTGCTTCCTTCTCTCCCCTCCCAAAGCCAGGATTACTGTGATAGTTTAAGATAATGGATTCTTATGGAAGAGGAGGTCAAGAACCATTCTTGTTTCAGAACCTGCAGATAATATGATTAATCTAAAAGCCTCTTTCAAAAGAGGTCCCACCTTCAAAGGCCTAATTGGCAAAAAGGTATAGAATAAATCTGAGATGTTGGCTCCTGGGTGTTTTATTAATTACAATTTTATTCTCTCACCAAGCGTAGGTGATAGAAAATAGAATTTGTATCTACTTCATTCACTTATTTATCAGTGGAAACGGATCGTGGTGCGTTTTTTCATCAAGCAAATCAGCAGGGATATACAAATGGCTTTTATTAAATATGATGTTGGTAATCTCATAGTCCTCAGCTTTCAACCTTTAGGTCCTTGTATACGTATTTTATTGATATATAATGCAACATATTGATGTTGATGACACTATTTGGTATGGCATAATTGACATTTCTTTAATACAAATAAGCCAGACATTTTAGTGAGATGAACACTGCTTACTACTTTCAAGCGATTTACAAAATGCTCAATTAACATTTAAAAGCAGACGAAAATGTAGCATCATTGTCCATGCATTACACAAAAGGTTATGTAGAGAGAGATATATTGATTTCACTAAGTACAATCTCATTTTGATTCAAAATCTCCCCTGTTCTGATTTCTGTGGTAGCCACTAGCTAAACAGATAACAGATAAACTCTGATAAAATATATCCAAATGTGGCAGCCTCCCCGATAACCTCTGAAGACACATTGGTTATCTTGTCCAGTCATCAGCAACTGAATATTTATCGCAAAGAACAGACCCGTGTTCCTGCCTGCATGTTTACCAGTTTGTACACAAGTTAGAGGTCTTTTTTTCAAGAAATATCAGCTGATAATTGGACCAGAAACATGGAAAACCCTTCACCTACCTATATACAAATAAACAAGGGAGATATGTTTGA
>JAJHUR010072404.1:0-20458 GCA_027495735.1 Lutjanus campechanus | reverse complement strand
GCCTGGCGCAGCAGTTGTAACTGCAGTCAGAGCAGAGAGGAGACCCACACCACTCTGTGTCCAGACTGCAAATGAATCGCGCATGCAAAACGCCGCTGCTGATTTAGTTTAGTTTTCTTAAGTTTGGTTTAGTTTCTAACCTTATGCTCAATTTAGGAGCTTACAACAAGTCACAGTAAAACATGAACATTTTTTGCCATAACTATAACATTTTTAACAATTTTTTGTATAAATGGTTTCATGAAATGAGATATTAACCCTCCAATGTGTATCAAATAACTTGTTCACAGTGTAAGCACACTCTCCTACAGCGTCCATTACAATTACATGCAAATAGTAAATTATGCAAATTAGACAATTGCATCATTTAGCGACTTATAGCGACTTTTAGGACAGCCAATAGCTACTTTCCTTACTGAGGAGTTGGCAACACTGACACAGACACAGACCACAAACAAACAACAAACAACGTGGATGGATAAAATGTCTTTCTGGCATTGGTTAGGAGAGGCCATAAGGAGAAGTTGGCGGAAGTGGCTGTCCTTGATGAAGAGATTGCTGCCCAGAGTGCAGAGCTGAGGAGTTGACTTTGTTTCTGATTTTTCTGAATGATGTTCATTGTTTATTTTGTTAATAGCCACAGACTTTTTAATTTATTATTTATTTATATTTAACATACAGGAGTACTGTGGTTTTGTTTGTTGAATAAATTAATGTTCTGAAATTCAAGGATTTCATTTTTATTTGCTGGTAGGGCTGTGAAATAGGCCGAGAAATAGGTATTAATTTTTGATATACATGGTCTTAAAAAGGTCTTAAAATGAATGAATTTAACTTGAAGAAACCTGTAGGAACCCTGTGGGCAGCTGGGGTTCGAGGATGCTGGGCAGCTGGGGTTCGAGGACACTGGGCAGCTGGGGTTCGAGGACGCTGGGCAGCAAAACCTCCATCGCGCTGGGCAGCTGAGGTTCAGGGACGCTGGGCAGCTGAGAAGCATGGCGTCGGCGAGAGCTACACTTGCATCTGGGGGGCTTCTCAGACAATGAGTCCATGACAGGTTCAGGCAGGGAGCAAGCTGGCAGAGAGGCAGGCTGAATGGTGGATTCAATCTCAGGCTGCAATTCTCTCTTCAAGCCTGCAAGCATTGCCAGGTCCTGAGTGATTAGTGAGTAACATAAAAAATTTGGCCGTGAGAGAGTCTTTTCCATCAAAGAATAAATAAAAAGTCTCCTCTTGGGATCTGTGCACCCCTTAAGGGCAGAGTACCATTGCTCGAGTTCAGAGCAGGCCTTATTCAGTTCCTCCACAAGTGCAACGTCCGCTGGGTCCATTTTGATGGTCAGTTCGTTCTGTTACGTGTGGTGCAAAGTCAATGAAAAACACTGGAGGTGGACCCAAAATGCAGACAGGAGCAAACAGGTGGCAAAGTTCAAAGAGATTTAATCCGAACAGAAAAACTCAAACACAGACTTAGTTCAACAACAAGGGATCCAAAAGACGAAAACCAAAAACAAGCAAAAACCAGGAAATCCAAAAAGGGGAAAAACACCAAAAAACACTGGAGACCACACTGGGAAGACACATGAACATCACACCGAAGTACAACAAGACGAACTGACCAAGACAAAGAGACACACAGGGACTAAATAGAGAGGAAGGTAATCAAACACAGGTGGGTGGACAACAACAGGTGAACCAAATCAGTAATCAACAAAGAGCGGGAAAAGAACAAAGACAGGAAGTAAAAACAACAAAGACACACAGAGGAAAACCAATATTACAAAATAAAACAGGAAGTGACGAACCAAAACACAACCATGACACTGTTTGTACAGCGGTTTTACTTTAGGAAGACTACCGTTTTTTTGTCTGTCTTTTCCATAGGACAAAGTTGAGGCCAGGGTAATTCGTGAGTGCAAAAAGGCAGCAGAGTGGGTTGCAACAAACCAGCACTTGTTCTCAGACAAGGTGGAGTTGCCCGGTGTAATCACAATGGGAGAAGAGGAACTGGCGGAGGCTGTGCAGCAGTATGACAGGCTTAGGCTTGAGGATGAATTCTGGAAATTCTGGAGCCATTCAAGTTCCACAAAATGGAAGACATGTGGCTCTTTTGTGAGGAGATTGTTGACAAACAAGGTTTCTTGGCATATACCGAATGTGAAATTGAGGGCTAATGTTCAATAAAAGGCAAATAAACAGGATGAAAATTTGTCATTTTATGCATTTTCATATTTGTTTTTTTTTAATCTTGCACCTAATAATTTTCATTATACCATGAAGAACACAGGTAAGTTAGTGCATTTTAAGAAAATGAATACAGTTTTAACTATTCCTCACCTCCACACATGCTGACATTTTTAAATTTAAGCATAGCTGAAAATCTGATTGGCCTCTATGTCTTCTAAAGATCTTCAGTTGTAAAGTATATCATGTAAAAGACATAGGTGGAATCATTTAATGTAATGGTAGACAAAATAATGTAATTAACTTAAATAAATGTTATACATGAGATGTTGAGGCTATGGAAAAAAAGATTAGAGTATTTATGCTGCTATGTTGATTGATGGTTTCATGTAACTACTCTTCAAAGGAGCTTTAGGTTCACAGTGTAAGCAGATGCATAATTCCTTTGTCATGGAATATATTTTCCACATTAAGTTCAGACCTTTGCAATAAATTAACATTAAACTATTCAAGGGTAAATTATATGAGAGGTGTGTTAGTTCTTTGACCAGAAGAGAGGCTCCAACTGTCCAGTCGATAAGCGTTATGTTTTTCTCTGAACTTAGTTACTGCTATATGGACAGAGTTTATACCACATTTTGATGGTTGACTTAATGCAGTAATGTTGCTGGAAGACTTACACCCATGTGAAATGCCACGTAATAAAGAATAGGAAAAAAATCAACATGTACATCTAAGAAATTACGTACACAAAGCATGTACATTTAAGAAACGAATGGTTTCGCGTTAGTGTTTGATTAATTATAATTCAGCGACAAAGCTGCTTCCTCCAAGTGTCTACGCAATTTTGTTTTGTTAATACCATATTTTTTGGCAGACGTATACCCATGTTAAATGCTACGTATAAAGAATAGGCTAAATCAACATGTATTCTACATTTAAGAAACAAATGTTTTTCGTGTTACAGTGTTGATTAATGAAATATAAATCAACGACAAAGTTGCTTCCTCCAGGGGTGGATGTTTAGCTCAGTTGGCAGAGTGTCCGCCCCATGTATGGAGGCTATCAGTCCTCTGCAGTGGCCGCTGGTTCGGCTCCCGCCTTCGGCCCTTTACTGCGTGTCATCCCCTCTCTCTTCACCCCCTTTCCTGTCTATCTTCAGCTATGCTATCAAATAAAGGCATAAAAGCCCGAAAATATAACTTTAAAAAAAAAAAAAGTTGCTTCCTCCAAAAGTGTCAACACGATCTTATTTTGAAGTGTCTTGCGTCTTTAATGAAATATAAATCAACGACAAAGCCGCTTCCTCTGTAAATGTCACCATGATCTTATTTTGAAGTTTCTTGTGTGCTCTTCCTGTCCTGACACTGGAGGCGGCCTGAGAGAGGATCCTGCACTGGAAGCAGCTTCATGCTGGAGGTCTGCAGCCAGACTCTCTTGACTCCTTTAGTAAACTGAATATCTTTGTATTGTGGACAAAGTAAGACATTTTGGCTTTGGGAAACACTGATCAACATTTTTTACCATTTTCTGACATTTCAATTAATCAAGAAAATAAGCAACAGATTGTGTAATGATAAAAATAATCTCTGTATCTCTTGAGAGATCATTTCCTGTCCTGGCTGAGTTGAAGAAAGGTTTCTGCCATCCAGGACTTGATATCTATAACAGTTTAAAAGGGCATCAGTTGGCCCCGAGTCATCAGGAGACACAGCGATATACAGCTGTGTATCATCAGCATAACTATGGAAACTGATGCTGTGGCTCCTGATGACATTTCTAAGTGGCAGCATGTAAAGATTAAACAGTGTTGGACCGAAAATTGAACCTTGAGGGACACCACAATCCATTTTATAGCTTTTTGATGAACATTCATCCACTGTTACATAAAATTTTCTGTCATAAAGATAAGATTAAAAATAGTTAATAACAGTACCAGGGAGGCCAACCAAATTGTAAAATCTAGCTGAAAGAACTGAGTGGTCTATTGTATCCAGACCCATGCAGAACCAAGAAATGCTGAGACAAACCTGATCGGCACTAACTTAACAGCTGACTGCTATGACAACTTCATGTTCAAAATGCGCCAGAGCCATCTCCTGTGGCTCCTTATGACTTTGACAAAAAATTAAATGGAATAATGATTGTTTTTTTTAAACATTTTAATTTTAATTTATCATTATTGTAGGCCTAAAGTGATTCTACCATTCACCAACTGTAAAAATGAGTAGTCTATAAAAAAGAAAAGTATTAATATTTCATCAACATAGCTTATGTCAATGGCACAGCTCCTTTTTCTCTGAATTTTGCCACTGGCTAGTCCTGAGTGTCAACAAAACTGCAAGTGTGGTAAATAGAGAATTTAACAGTTGAGGCTCCAGACAGATTTATTTTTTTTCTTTTTCAGACAAAACTTGCTCTCTTGCCCACTGACCACTTCTCTATCTAGTAGTGGTCAGTGAGGTTTCACTTTGCTAAGTGTAATATATTTTTTTAATTAGTTCATCGTCAACATAAGTTGCGACAGTTACACATCTGCAACTGGCAAGGGGGCTCTCAGGAAGTGACGTGCTGAGCAGTGCATCCAAAAAGAATAATACCACTGTTCATTTGCACATATTGAACAATAGTACATATATTAGGTATGAAGTGAATAGTATGTTATTTCAGACACAGACTAAATCGCTCAGTCTGGTGTTGATGGACCCAACAGAAATGGAAAATGGAAATTGGAAAAAACAGATTGCCTTCCATATTTCTGTAATTTTGAAATTGGTTGTTTCAGAGTTGCTGTGTGGTTGATCTGTCACTTTGTGTAATTTATTGTCAGTATAAAAAGTACATAGTGCATACTTGCATTGTGACAGGATCTGTTTGAGGTCAAGTGAAGCAAGCGTGCTCACTGTGCTGACTGACTTCTAAAAGGTTCTCTTCCAAAGATTCTCACAGCATTCTGGAAATTCTCTCAGAAGCTGAACATCCAGTGTGCTTTTTGGCACTGTATCATTCAGGAAATGGTCAGTTCTCTGCTCACTGAAGCAGGGAACTGTCTGAGACACACCCAGAGTTAGCAGGACTGTGTGAGCCATTTCACCAGCCTTGTCCCTCAAAATGTCTATTGGCTCTCTCTGAAATGGCCGTGCCATTTGCAAGTCTTCTAGACACTGCTAAAGACGCTCATGTAATTGAGTTTGACTAATTTTCCTATTATGTGCTGTAACTCTATATTACTTCCAAAGGTTCCAATGATAAAACAGAGTGTCTCATAACTAACTCTGCTCATCAGACTAACATTGAGGGAGGGCAGTAGTAGGTCTGACTTCAAAATAGCTTTGGCTTTCAGAGATCATTTTTAATTGACAGTTTTCTGTCTGGCTGACACGTTTTATCTGCCCCTTCTGTGTCCGCATGTGAATGCATTTCACTCCACCCCGATCTGTCCAATTTAAGGGCTACTTTGCATGCGATGTGCATTACTGCGCATGTCAATATTGTTTATTCAAGAGTAAAATGCATACTGTTTTAATATGTCAGTGTTATCACTGCATGTTTTTTTTAATGTTTTTTCTTAGAAATGGAATGAGGAATGAGGACGAAGAACTGCTACGAAAATACACACCCATCCACACAAACACTTTCTCCACCTCTCCCCTTTTTCTTGCTCTTTCTCTTTCTTTCCATCTCTCTGCCTCACTCTCCACTTTCCTCTCTGTCTCTCTTTAGTTCAAAGGCTGCCAAATCCTTCCCAAACCAATTAGAGTGTATGTAAGGTCCTCAGGGGGGCCCTGTGGTGACAGTACAGGGTACGGAGTGGCAAGGGGTCTGAAGAGGCAATCACAGTCTGCAGTATTCAACAATATCAGAGAGGAACAACAATAGCAGGCCATAAATCAGCCCTGCACAGTGAATAGACATTGACTTGTTGGATATGGGGAGACAAGAATAGTGGCTGGTTGACGGAGCAGGAAACACACAAAAAACCCACCAAAACAAGGGTGGCCTCAATAAATGTACACAAGCATGCATGTTCACTGTGAGTCACTGTGATATCAAACTATCACACTCACGTTCTCCAAATGCCTATCATTAAGAAAATATGTTTTGTTCACATAACAACCACAGGGATTAGAAAGTAAAAAAAAAAAATGAAGCTGCTGATGCTGAAGCTAAAGCTTCTTAATATATTTCAAAGAGCAACAAGCTATCACCTTGTTAGGCAGCTGGATTTGCAATAATTCATCTTGTCAGGCTTCAGGCTCTCCATTTGTGTCTGCACCAGAGGTGGTGTGAGCCAACCAGCATCCTTGGAGGGACTACTGGCTGCTATGGGTGTAGTTTTAGGTTCACCAACAGTGAGAAGTGTCCATGAAAATGATTCGTCTTCAACAAACGACGGTGGCTCTTGAAGATGTTTGTGTAGATACTGTGATGGCATCAGTTATATCAGAATTAGAGAGTATTTCTTCATTGCCAGAAGAGCAAAGAACAACACTGAAGGCTTTTATAGATGGATAAGATTTTGCTCTTCTTCTGGGCGGCTTCAGCTTTGGTTCAGTGAGTTGATCTGATTGGTTGAAGTTAGCCTTTGTTAGACGTGACAGATGGTTCATCCATCCTGGAAGTCATTCAGGGAAACAGTGCTTTTTGACAAATTGTAGTGTTAAACTTGTGTTTGATATTATATGGTTATATTAATCTATTTTACAACTTGAGACTCCAACAGCAGTAAAATGCAACATACACATTAATGTAGCAGGGATATTAATCCAAAAACATCAGACAGAATGATAAAATGCTGACAGGGACCATTTTGCTGCCCAATGACCACTCTTACTTTTCATACTTGAAGTACATTTTGCTGATGATACTTGCATACTTTTACCTCAATAGCATTAACAATGAAGAACTTTTACTTGTACTAAGTATTTTAAAGTTGCGTTGAAAGTTGAAATACTTTTGCTACCCACAGGCTAACTGCACCTGAACTGCTCATGTGTTGCTGGCAGCTATGAGCTAAATACAGAGAAAACACAGCAGGTAGAGTAACACGATCAGATGATTGATTGCGTTTGTTGATGATTGATTCAGAGCTCAGGTTTCTAGTGCGACCTGTGCTGATATACACTTTTTATGGCTGACTAAAGTAATATAACTGAGCATCTTGGGGTTTATGTTAGCTGTAACTACCCCTCAGTAGTGACCAGATGAAACACTGAAAACTCAAATATGATAATATGGTCATTTCATACAATAACTATTGGAATTTCTGTTATTTTAACGTGGATTTGTTGTTCACATTGTGGCATTGCCAGGGAAAAAGTAGTGTGTGTCACCACGATGCATCAATGGTGATTTCACTGCATACCCTTGGATTTTAATGCATCAGAGACACAGGATGCATACCTGTCAACATCACTGCAAATCTTCTCATCACTTCTCATTTGTCTCATTTTCTTCTTCTAATCTAAGCTCTTGTGCTGTAGCACTGAAGACATTTATAGTTATTTGTTTAAATGGGATAGACTCCCAATGTTGGATGACATAGCTTTGGACAAAAGCATTTCTGTAAAGCAACTGAGTGTTATGATACTCATGAGCCATAGTCATTGCTCTGGGCAAGAAGCCAAAGCTAATGGTGGAAGGTCACAACACATCGCTGAGCTCATCCAAAACCAAAAAAGTAAAAGTAAACTGATTGAAAATTCTTTTATCAAGGTGCTGTTTCTTATCAAATCATCACAGTCCATGTGAGTTATAATCCATCTGTTTTTATGTGCATCTGCTTGCACCTCTGACTTTACCAGATACTTTTTAATACAGCTGTTTATATTTTGTAATGAATGCCAAAATTGTCACTTAATATTGTCTATGAGAAAATGTATGCAACTTATTTCTCTGAAAACCAAACATTACTCAATGCAGATTTCAAAATGTGGAGGGAGCTGTAGAGTTCAGACAGATTTAAGTGTTGACATTGTAGTTGTTGGACAGATACGTGAACATACCAAATGACAAGCTGCCACAGCATTTCATTTGGAAACCTTTTCCCCACACCCTGTAATACTGTCTGTGAGGTAGTTATGACACACACTGCTGAATTAAAATGACAACTGTTGAATGAAACTGGCAAAGATTGCATTTGTTAAAAAGAAAAGGTTTTTGAAAGTGTGGACTTGTTAATTCAGTGTGTTTGTCAGCATTAATAAAACAAAATTGTGAAAGTGAGTATCTGTTCATTATTCAGGAGTCCTTTAGTGGCTGTTAAGCAGTGGAGCTGGATCCAGCAGACTCCCTGCAGCTCTGCTCTGATCCATCACTCAACCCTCAACAAGCTCATTAATCCTGACAGAACATGAGCTCAGCCAAGGAGGGCAGGAAGAGAGGGATGAAGTTCCACTATGACCCAGTGACTGCCTCTGTGTTCACAGCAGCATGGTGGATGCCATTAGTGTTTGTGTTCCTGAATGACGGTTGTGCTGTACTGGATACTGAGACTGAATATCCTTATATCAGCTTGTTCTGTTTGGCAACATTTGAATTTGTACTCATGTGGACACATTTGCTATCATGGTACATGCTGTGACAGTTTGATAAAGATCAGTCTCCCATGAATTAGTTTCATATGCAACTTTTCTGCATCAATGACTGCCATTAGTGCCAGTGGAGGATGTAGTGTGACATTCAAAAAGAGTGGTGAAATGTGACTGGAGTGTGAATGATCATTTAGGAGAGGCATCTGGGGTTTATGTCCAGTCTTATACTTTGACATCAACATTTTTCAAACCATGAGTGTGATCTTTTCCTCACCTTAACCAAGTGGTTTTAGCTACTTAAGTTTAACCCTACTGATCACTGCCCTTAATCCTTACAACCAACCCCCATCTAGGAATTATACAATAATTTTATTCCTGCATAGTACTCAGTTGAGAAACAAAGTGTTATTCAGGAGATAGCACAACTAAATAAGGCTGCTATTATATATAATGATGGGTGGATCTGTGTGGCACAGTATCACTATTTAACAGTTATTATGTACTATACCAGTCATGACCACATCAAGCACAAGGTGCTTAACACCAAAGCTATGAACCACAGACAGGGCTGGTGGTGGTAGATGAGATAAATGGCATTCTGAAGGAATTAATGTCACACCTGACACAGCTGGTAACAGAATATGGATGTTGCACTGTAGAGTCTGAAGTTTTGGCAACGCAGGTGGTGTACAGCAGTGTTTCCTAAACTTTTTTCTGAGGACCCATTTTTGGAAATAGGCCTTATTAAAAAAATTATTGAGTTCATTCTTGCATATATTAATGTCCCTGTCCATTTTCACTGCCATTTCCATATCACCTTATATTACCTTGACACTTGACTGAAAACATACAGATGTTAAAACTTTAGAAGTAAGAAATGAATTCATTTAGGCTGAATTAACAGGCCACCTCATTGTTTTTATTTCCTCTTATCATGAAAACAACATAGAACATTTTAGCCTCCTTCATAAATGAGACAAAATCAGTGCATTTAGACAGAATTAACAGGTCGTTGTTTTTCCCCTCATCAGTAAAACAATATACACATTTAAAATGCTTTATGAAAGGTGTGCCACTGATAAAAAATCTCAAATTTGCAGAACTTCTTCCATAGACAGAGCATGATTCTGGCTGTCAGAACATGGTAGAACTCACTTTTCTTAATTGAGGAGATGGAGAGGTTTGGACGGAGCAGTACCAGGCTATCCAGCCAGCAACACTTAACCAGCGACTCAGGAAGCCAACGGAGAAAGACAGGTGATGAAGAAGAAGAGTTTAACATTATGAAGTTTTGTACACTTCAACCCTTTGTGTATCCACTGAGAGGTACACCACATATGGCCAAATTATCCCCAACCAGACTAAGGGGACACTGATACCAGGTATCCCCCATTTCCTACGCTATGATTACAAGAAAGACCACAGACAATTTGTCATGTTTTCATTGCAGGGTGAAGATTTTTAGAAATGTCTCCACCAATGTTGTCACTTGGACATTGGACAACTATGGCTGTCCCATGGCTGGGCCCTCGGAGACAACTTTTTAATGATCATGGGAAGCCAGCATCCCCATAAAGCATGGATAGCCAAACAGGATTTTTAGTTGCCTGTTCAACTGGATACCATTCCAAGCTCTGTTCCTCGCACTCATTGATAAGACATGACCCATAGAGTGGGAATGGCCCAAGCTCGCAACCCTTCACCCACCAGCTGCAGTCTCCATAGAGGATGGCAGACAGGTGTAGCACAGCCTAAGCAAACACTACTTTGATCCCAATGAGATGTTTTAATCCAAGCTGCTTTTTGGTCTTTTGAGTTTTTTTCTGGTCAGGCTCCTGAATGCTTTACACAAATCGATTCTTTAAATCAGAGCTCTCTCCTGCTCATAAGATGAAAGTCTCTTAACTCTGGCTTTGTTCTCACCAATCAGTTCCAAAATTCTGTTGTTTCTCTTGCGCCATTTATTTCATGTTTCAGTGGGGCAGCCACTAACAAATACTTAAGTCACACTTATATTCATGACTGCATCTAAGAATTGCATGCATTTGTTAGTCTTCAGCTGTTGTCATGCCTTGTCTATTGAGACTACACCATATCTTGAACATATTGAAACTTAGAGGATCTGTACCAGGGCCCTTGCCCTTGCCTTTCCCCATGTGCCAGATTTAACCATTCTTTCACACACTAATGACACAGGTGGCTTCTTCTTCAAAGACCCAACCTGTGCATCAGAAATCATTCATACACCGGTGGCGCAGCCATCGGGGGCAATGTGGGGTTCAGTGTCTTGAAGTGGTTGTTTGCCCAACCACTTCACTGTATTTCCTGCGGCAGCTGAAGAAATTCAACCTGCCAAAGATGATGATGGCGCACTTCTACACTGCCATCATCGAGTCCATCCTCACCTCCTCCATCACCATCTGGCATGCAGTTGCCTTTGCCAGGAACAAGGGCAGACTGCAGCGTATCTGCTGCAGAGAAGGCAACTGACTTGCCTTTGCCACTGAGAATCCATCTCACAGAACTTGCACTCTTTTTCTTAGCCATAGTCTGCTAGAACTTGTAGTTTAATCATTTCTTTAGTCTGAGGTGATGTAGCAGGTTGAGATATTTTACAGTTTTTTCCTGCTTTCTCAGACCTTGAGACTTTAAAAAAAAAAAGTTTGGTGTTTTCTGAAGTCAGTATCTGGTCAGTATCTGGTCAGGTTTGGTGCTAAACCCAAGACATTCAAATACTCAACTGTTTTAAAAGGATATTCCACCTTTACATGATAATCCACTCAATATGTACTCACCCCTATGCCAATGTGAGGATGGGTAAAGATCTTCTTCACACGAAGATGTTCAATTCTGGAGTTTCAGCAGAAAACTGGGTTGCAGTCAAATCTGGTATAATGGCAGTGAATGGTGACCATGGAAAAAATGTTTTAAAAAAAAAGAACACAAAACAATCACAAAATGTCTCCATCCTGCTCGTGTGGTGTAATCCAAGTGTCTGTGAGCCACAACATTAAAATTTAACCACAAAAGACGCCATTTACACCATGTTTTTAGCCGAAATGTCAACTGTAGCATGTAGCAGGTAGCATGTAAACATGGCATCGATCTCGCAATATTTTCACAGGTGCATCCATTAAGAGATATATAAAGTCTCACGATACATCAGCGCCATGTTTACATGCTACCTGGGAGGCTACAGTTGACATTTCGGCTCACATGGTGTAAATGGCGTCTTTTGTGGTTAATTTTTAATGTCGCAGCTCACAGACACTTGGATTACACTACATGAGCAGGATGGAGACATTTTGTGTTTGTTTTGCGTGCTTTCTTTTTTTTTTTTTCTTTTACATTTTATCTGTGGTCACCATTAGCTGCAACCCTGTTTTCTGCTGAAACTTCAGGATTGTTTTGTGAACTGAAAATCTACACCCATCTTCACATCGGCATAGGGATGAGTACATATTGAGTGGACTATTATTCTGCGGGGGAATATCACTTTAACACCACTAATGCCTCTCTACATTTGCCACACAAAATTGTAGTTCTACACAACAGACTAATTACTATTTGTCTGAATAATACTTTAAATACTCATTTCTACTCATTCACTCATTCAAAACATTCCATGTTTTGCATTCCATGTACTCACGGCATGTTTTGCTGCTTTATGTCAACCTTGTCAAATCACCCAATGTATTATATTTTGCCATGTCTCACTTGTTATGTGTTGTCTCATAAAATAAATTTAACAAAGAGAAAAAAAAAGAAGTGGGGTCCAGTGAGGGCACTATTTACTGACTTCAAAGACCTACAACATTCACACTGACACTGACAAAGAGACTTGGATGAAGTCATGACTTGAACAGGGCTGTCCTCTAGAATGTCTGCACAAACCTAGTCCAAGATTGAAATATTCAATATGATAAATTAATCTTGTATAATGCATGGGTTTCACAGCAAATGTGGAGATTGAAATCCCTTACAATAAGAATTATCATGTATATCATGTAGGCACATGGGGAAATATTTTACTATTATGCTGAGCTTGGGTGGTCTATGGTTTATCCTCATTATTTTTAGGGTCAAAATATTCAAATACAGTGTCTCTAACTTTGATGGCATAGCTAAATAGCTTAGTGCACAAGTTAATTGTTGTGCACATTGTTAATTCTTCCGCAGATTTAAAAGATTTCGGAGAATGATAAAACTGACACATTTTCACTTTGTCATACTTTTGATTTGATTTTAGCTTTGGAAAGTGATTGAAGTGATTGTATAAAATCCAATTCAATCACACAAAACAATCTTCCACTTTGCCATTACTTTCTGCCTCATTTGATGTTAGCCAAATGATAGCAGACTGGCCAAATGAATCACAGACTGAGCACCTGCTCAAGATAATGATATTTGTCCTCATTAGGATGCTCAGTACCTTCTTATCCTCACCAGCTTAACATATCCAATCATTCTTTCATTTGGCCAGTGAGTGATACCACCTCCTCCAGTTCAGTCAAAGCTTTAATGAAATACCTACGTCTTACTCAATCTCTCTCTTACACAGGTTATTTCATTTAGCATGGTCAGTAATAGCCAAGGAAGTAATAATTACATTCAAATATTAATCTCTGTTGTTGGGACAGAGTGATGAATCAAAATCCTTCACTTGTTCTCTTTCCAGAGTCCCTCCTCCTATTTGATTGCTTCCCCATGTGCCACCCAGCAGACTGCAATGACAAATTATTGTAATTCCCCTTCACATGAAAGAAGGCTGGATTTGAGGTGTGGCTTTGTTTAGAGGGTGTGGAAATAAGTGCAGGGAAGTGACAACTAAAACATACAAACCAGACTGTGTGTGTGTGCCTGTGTGTGTGTGTGTGTGTGTGTGTGTGTGTGCTGTCTCTCTCTCTGTGTGTGTGTGTGTGTGTGTGTGTTCTTGTGGGTGCATATTAGTTAGTTGCTGCATCCAGCCAAAGCATCAAACCACCCAACAATAACTGCCATAACTTTGAATGCAAAGTTGGAGCTTCAGTGTGACTGTATTGTCTGTTTTTTGGTTTGCTTTGCTGGTTTTGTATTGCCATAGTTTTTCTTTCCATTTCTCAGTTTTTCTGGGCTTTGTCATTACAGAAATAGAAGGCAGGAATTCTGTGTCATGAGCTCTGCTGCTCTTTATTAGATCGATAAACTGGCAGCTATATCCTGAACACTGGCCAAAGAAGTCTGATGCTCTGAGCATTCCAGGCCGTTCTCAATCCCAACGGCTCAAACACAGGAGCTTGGTCAATGCAGCTATGCTTTACTGTATGGTGCTGTAGGTACCTCATAGCGTAATGTGATGATGTGATTGAAGAGGTGTGGTGGTTGAATGGGACTTTGACCCAGCAGAGCAGGGTTCATGTACCATCTGAAACCAAAAGTCAGCGTTGACTTCTTCATCACCCAACATAACATCACTGTCCGATGAAAAACACTCCAAAATGATCGAGCGATATGTTAAAATTTTCCAACCAGCCATCACTGGCCCCTCCATCAGCAATTGGCAATATATTCGTCCTCCCTCCCATCTCAGCTGGGAGATGTGTGCAAATGGTAGCTATTGAAACACAAGACACATAATACCTTACAAAATTAAACTATACATGACACATTACAACTTTAAATAGTGTTAAAAGTCACCTGGGTATTGTGTGACAAGGTGTAGCTTTCTTTCAGCAGGGTGGGTGGTGATGGTGCTACATGCATTACTGCATTCAGTACTGCAAATCCACATGGTCGACTCCATACCAGCTTTTGTACATAGTTGCAGCTCTTGACAAGTACTGTTGAGTGATGCTTGCAGAATTTTACAAGAGTTTGGTTGGTAGATTAGAAAGAATTTCGAGTGAGTTAGTTAGTGTTAATAGTTAGTGTTGGCTCCTAGTCAGCTACAGAATAGATTTTAAAGTTCTGCTACTGGTCTACAAATCACTGAATGGTTTAGGTCCAGAATACATGAAGGACATGTTAGTAGAGTATAAACCCAGTAGAGCTCTGAGATCTACTGACTCAGGTCAGATAGTGTAGCACAGAGTACAAACTAGATATGGTGAAGCAGCATTTAGCTGTTATGCTGCACACAACTGGAATAAACTACCAGCAGAACTGATATCAGCCCCAACTGTAAGCACTTTTAAATCCAGGTTAAAAACGTTTCTCTTTTCATGTGCGTATGGCTGAACTCTTAAGAGTTTTTAATTATAATTTTTGGATTTGCACTCTTTCTTGTACTTCCTATATTCTTTTCTCTTTCTTTCTTTTAACTGTATTTTTTAAATGTTTTTGCATGTTCTTTTCTTTTTACATTTTCTGCTCTTACTGTTAAATGTTCTGTCTTTATGTAAAGCACATTGAGTTGCCTATTGGTATGAAATGCGCTATATAAATAAAGATGCCTTGCCTTGCCTTAATATGCACATCGATTTAAATACTATTTCTTACTTCTGTTACAGCCATGATACAAATTTCAAATGAGATGGTAGATTTATGTTTCTTACTGTGTAGTACTGTATATAATATAAAAAAAAAACTTTAACTTCCCAATGCTAACACACAAAGCACAAGAAGACAGTAAGGACACTAAAATGGTGCTACTACACAAGCAAAACAGAATGCAATTATAGGTTCATGTGATAAAAGCAAGACCTATTTTGTGGAAGAATTATGCATTTTCTTTTGGCTACATGGTGACTTAACATGCTCATGGGGGAATTGTTTCAATTGTTGGTTGTAAATATAATTATTGAGTGTGGTCTAGACCTACTCTATATATAAAGTGTCTTGAGACAACTTTGTTGTGAATTGGCGCTATATAAATAAAATTTGACTTGACTTGACTTGACTGATGAGCATAAATACCTTTTTACCAATCAGCCTTTTTTTTATTTTATAAACAATGCACTTTATTTTTGGCAACCTGATGAATGATGAGCGGAAATTGTGATCAGCCAATAAGCCTTTTTCTTTTTTTTTTGTGATTACAGTTAAAAAAACAATGCATTTTGTCTCTCTATTACTCATACCAGCACCACATGTTGGTTTACGTTACACATTACAATGTAGCAGTAAGTTATGATACAAGGTTTTGAAAAATGTATGAATGCTTATCCAGTACAGTAGGAGACAAAACAGCTGCACAGAACTGAACTATGAAGAAATATCAATCGTGTTTAAACATTTCATTGAAAAACACAAAATTCAAGTATCTACATTAATTTTGTTCAGTATTTTAAACCTACTGACAAAAACATGCCTGTCTCCCCTGTGGGAGGCAGCTGTGGCTCAGTGGTAGAGCGGGGTCGTCTCCCAGTCGGAAGGTTGGTGGTTCGATTCCCGGCTCCTCTAGTCTACATGTAGAAGTGTCCTTGGGCAAGACACTGAACCCCACGTTGCCCCCGATGGCTGCGCCACCGGTGTGTGAATGATTTCTGATGCACAGAAAGAAGCCACGTGTGTGAATGGGGTGAATGTGACTTGTAGTTGTCAAAAGCGCTTTGAGTAGTCTCTGACTAGAAAAGCGCTATATAAATACAGTCCATTTACCATTTTACAGTCTCCTCAGTTACTTTTTGTGTTCAAATGTGATCTGATCAATTATATTCTTTCCAGTTCTCTGTTGGCTAATTTTGCCAAATACTACAGGAATGTGGATAAGACAAGTATAGCAGCAGTCATCTTGTTCCCAGTGAAAACTACCAGCTACCAACTACCAAACGGATAAAGGTCTGAGCTCCAGAAAGGAAACAATGAATGTAAAAAGAAATCCATTTTCCTCTGGTCCACTTTCTAAGAACTGAGTTTGGTTGGTTTGAAAAGGACTACACATGTAAAGACCCTAAATGTCTGCCTGCTGCTGTTGGAAAGGGGGTTAAGGGGGTAATAATACAAAACCATACACTAATAACAACCAAAACCAGGGTTGGCTCCCTATTGGCTTCCTATTTTTGTACCTCCCCAACACCACCGCCACCACATTACCCCACCAGCAGTGCTTCAACACTACCCACTCATTCTACAGTAGAAATATGAACAACAAACATGAATCATGACAATGGTTTCAAGACAAAAATCTATATTTTTAATACTGCTCAAAAAAGATTAAGGGAACACTTAATCATCACACCAATACCAAGTAACAACCAAGCCATTTAAACCTCTGGGATAATGATCTGTCCAGTTACAAAGATCAAGCAATTGTGAATCAGTTTCACCTGCTTTGGTGCAAATGAAAGCAGATGGACAGGAGAGGCAACAGCAAGACAACCCCCAGAAAGGGAATAGTTTTGCAGGTGGTGGCCACAGAACTCTTTTTTCTCCTTATTCTTCCTGACTGATTTTTCTCCCGTTTCACATTTTGCTAGAGCCCTTGTCACTACTAGTAGCATGAGGCAGTACCTGCAGCCCATTCAGGTTGCACAGGTAGTCAAGCTCTTCCAGGATAGCACATTCTTCGAGCCACTGAAAGACCGTTTGCTATGTCTCCCAGCACAGTCTCAAGAGTGTGGGGGAGATACCAGTAGATGGGCCATTACATGAGAAGAGCTGGACAGGGCTGTAGAAGAACAACAACCCAGCAGCAGGACCAGTATCTTTTCCTTTGTGCTATAAGGAACAGGAGGAGCACTGCAATGTTCAACTGATTTGATGTTGTACTGTAATGATTAAGTGTTTCCTTAATTTCTTTGAGCAATATTTTAAAGGTACTTCTCAAACAAACAAATTACATGACAAGGAATGAATACATTGTTCAATTTTACCAACTATCTTTACCTTTTAGTAATGTGGATGTGTTGGTGCTGTTTGCTTGATATGGTGCTGGATGTTGCTGGACCTGCAGCTGTATTCAAACACACTACATCCATACCGTTACACTATCACATGTAATTATGTTATTCTACTGCATATAAAGTAGTAATATACAATACACAATACAAACAAAATGAATGAAAATATGAATACCTGACTGGCGTTTAGTGGTCTTCAGATCAGGACGAGAGTTTAAATCCCAGGAAACGGGATTCCCAGGAAATGTACAAGACCATTTCCTGTTTCCCAGGAAATAGAATGACGGGAAATGGGAAAAATGTTTTGATTATTTATCTTTTATAAACACAGAACATATTAAAATATATTCAGAAAAATGCAGGCCAACAGTTTACTGCCATAAAACATGCAGCAGATATGCGTGTGTGCATGCTGTGCACCGGTAAAACACAACACAGCCTATTAATTAACACAAAGTGCTATGATTAAAAAGCACGTGCATGCTCTGAGTCTGACCTTGTGGGATTGTGCATATTCTAATGCACAAATGCTGAAGTAAAAATAAAGAAATGATCCGTTAACTTGGAGTGATCCAATGATCACACGCGATTTAACTAGCCAACTATTTACTGCTTTGTTATTACGCGAGGCTCACACCAGCGGGACAGCCACAGAATACAAGAGTGTGAATTAGTTAAGTGACCTTTGAACATATTTTCTATCAGCAATAAAGTGTAAATATTGAAGTTAACGGCGTGCACGTATGTGTGTCACGCACATAGCTGAGGTGCACACACACACATCACAATCGCAAACACCTTCAAATATGTTCAACAACCATGCGCGCTTGTGTCTTTAAAGTTAATCTCACTATTAAGGGAAAAGGAATTATTATTATAACTGTAAAGCCCGATAAATCTCAACAGACCTGCAAAGTGCACGCAGGAAGGGATCACATCTGTCAGGTCGTCTTTAACAGATCAGCAGTCTGTCTAACAATCCAGATGTGGGCTGCCTGTGAAGTGCAATTGCGCATCATTCCTCAGTGTGTACAGTACACACAAGATCAGGTCAGGGCAGATGAAAAATTTGTGAAGGGGTGCACAGGGGTGCAAAGTATATTTCTTTATTTATGTTTTCATCTGTTACCCCAAACCAGAAAATGAGTGAGTGTGGAGGAAGGGCGTCCATCGGCCAATTAAAAAAAAAAAAAAATGTTGTCTTCCCTTAGAGGGTGACTAGTGCCCACCAGACCAGAACAATTAGCTAAAAATGATTAGAAGCCATTAAAAAGAGGTGAGTGACAAATCTCTGTCTACAATGCACTAATTTATATAATTAATATACAGAAATATTAAGTGTTTGGAGTATAAGTATTATACAGTAGAAACTATTTTCATAACTTAAAACTACTGCAACAAAATCATTAGGGATAAATTTCAACTAACCAGGGTTTGTGATGTGTTTACCTACTGTTCCACAAAAACAAGGCATTTGTAAAACGTGTAAATGGAAACTTGACTAGGTGGGCAATCATGATTTCTAGACCCCTATCAGGAATAAATGGAATATGTATGGAAGTCTTATCAGTCATGGACTAATTGCTGTGATTTACAGGGGCTCTGATGTCACTTTGACCTCTAGTCGCCCACACTGGGCTACAGCTTGCCCATTAATCACACATAAACGGTTGTCACAGTTGGATTCTGCGCTCATTCAACATGAGCTCAGAAGCCCCAGCCCCTGTCAACTGCTGACAGATGGAGAAAGGGGGGAGCAGGGAGACAGAGTAGACAGGAAAGTGATTGGGCACCCAAGTGAGTTGCATGTGGGACTGTTGTAGGGTGGACCCAGGCGCAGGACACAGGCACAGGAGATAAGGTGAGGTTTCAGATGGTTCATTTGAAGATGTTTAGGAGGAGAGGAGCTGTGGTGGGTGGAGTGGGCAGGCTGGAATGGAATGAGGATCTGGAGAAAAGAATGATCCTAAGCCAAGTCAAGTCAATTCAAGTCAGTTTTATTTATATAACTGCAAATTATAGCAGAAGTTATCTCAGGGCACTTTTCATATAGCAGGTCTAGACCAAGCTCATTATAATATTATTTACAGATGCAGTCCCAACCAAGAGCTAGCATTCTCTGGGCCCTATCTTGGGCGTAATGCATTTAATTTAATCAAGGCGTGTCCAAATCTACCTTTACACCTATCAGCTGTGCCCAAGTGCCTTGATTAATTCATGGGTGAACTTTAAGCCAAACATGCAATAAACAAAAATGAATAAATACAAATTGTTCTTGTATATATCTTCTACATTCTAAGATATTCTATAGGTATTTATTAGGGTTGTAACAATTCATTTATGCATCCAATGCATTGGACTTTAATGTGTAAGATTGCTTCAGTTCAGATGGCCTGTATCGGTAAAAACGCTGAACATGAATCTGAAACAAATCGATGCAGCACTAGCGTATCGATACATCTCATTAGGAGGCACATGTTTCACTTTTGGCATCAAGGAGCTGCCGCTATAACTTTCCTCCGTTTTCTCTCTCCTCCTGCCTCTGCCTGCACTGCTTTCGCTGGACGCCTACTGCCGTCATGACACATAACAAGCACTCGCTCCTCCCTCCTCCTGTGTCTCCTCTTCATTTGCTCAAAAGAGGCCGCACTTATTTAGGCTACAGTATCTCATTTACACATGAGACTTATAGTAAGTAATGTCTCTCTCTGTCTCTCCTGTTACTATATTTAGTAAAACTATCAGAATGTCTTTTTGCAACGAATAGCACTCTACAAATGTAGCATTTTGAATCAAAATGTAAAGATTCACACATTGCATTATCTTGTCTTGTATTGCATCATATTGTATCGTATCATGACAGAGCTGAATCGAATTGAACTAAATCGTTGGCAATTTAAAAATTTCTAAGATATATTGTAT
>JAJHUR010072402.1:8224-23767 GCA_027495735.1 Lutjanus campechanus | reverse complement strand
CCTTCACCTTCCCAGCCTGTAGAAGAACCAACGGTCGCCACAGAAAACACGAAAGGCTGTATCTTTTGCTAGTGTTGGAAGAGGACCTGCACCCTGTGTTGATGTAAATGGCTCATTCTAAGGTAAAGAAAAACAACAGTTCTTATTTTCAGGTGATTATACAGTAAGGTAAACATACTTTTATGTTTTTAATTATGTTCCATTTCTGACATATTCTGCCAATAAATTCCTGTAAGCCTTAACACACTTTAACTAATTTAATCTAACAGCTAAAAGTAACACTTCAGAACAATTGTGTTAGTCACTGTATTAAGGACATAAGTTTAACGCAACAGCAGGTTCCAGTCACCCCTTTCTCAGCAGTTAAGCAGGTATGAACTGTATGACACTGTATGTTAACTCACTGAGCAGGTCAGCAGGTTCAGATAAAACCACTGGCCATGCTGGCAAGTACACCAACCACACCACAAGAGAAAAACCTCTCAGACTCCTTCTCCTCTTTCAAACTGCATGAAACAAACGACCTCATCAAACCCAACACCACTGGCAAATTCGCAAACAAATGGAAGTATTTGCTCTAAAATGCTCAGATTAGCCTCTTTTTTTTTGTATGTGTACCAGCAATGGCTGATCTGTTTATGGTGTGTTAGTTGCTATTTACACTGTGTTTGTTGAACTGTGATCAGTTCCATGTGGACTGGGAGGAACAGGCTGTCGAGCTGGATGGGTGGGGGTGATGAGTTGCGAGGTACGTGTGTGTGTGAGAGAGAGAGAATAATATTATACTTCAAAACAAACCATGAGAAACCATTTTATTTGGGTGAAATAACAGCTGAAATCCGAGCAGACTAATAGTAAGCAGCCACACTGGCGGCACTGTGACACTGTACTTAAGCTTGGTAATGTCTGCACACTAACACAACAGTTATAATGTTTACCATCTTCTCCATCTTTAGCATGTTAATGTGCTATTTTGCATTTGCATTGCACCAAACACAAAGTCCAGCTGAGACTGATAAGAATATCATTAGTTTTGCAAGTAATTGGTCATAAATTTAATTGAAATGTTGACCTGAGGATGGCGCTGGAGGAAAAGTCAGGGGGTCACCAAAGTTGTTACAGTTCAGATTCAGATTTTATTTGCTCTAGACTACAAGTTGTTTTAACTTTTACCTTTATTCAAATAGAACACCTGAAATATAGACTGGAAAGGGGGAGAGAGCGTGGGACTACAACACGGAGCAAATGGCTACAAGCAGGAACCAAACCCACGACTGCTGCAGAGGACCCACAGCTTCAGCACACAGGGGACACCGCCACCATCTGAGCCACCGGGACATTATTCTAAGTAAATATGATATTTATACTTGTAAGTGGAACGGAAGTTCTCCCTCATTCACAGTGTTAATATATTATATTCTACAGACAAATCTATAGACAGAATATAAAACTGTACACATCTGTTTCTCACTTTTTTAGGGTATCTTATCTTGCTCCTTTGTGCTGTCTTTTACTCTTTTCTCTATACCCTTTTTTTGACTTGTATAGCTTCACTATTATTTCCTGTTTGTATTTGATTTTCCTGAAGTATTATTTCCACTATTGTTGTTTAATTTTTGTCTTAAACCTTTGTGGTCTCTGTCTTGTTTTCTATATTCTTAATGAGGTTTATAAAGAAAAACAAAACAAAACAAATGAACAAAAAACAAACAACCAGAATGTATGTTTACCACAAACTAAGTCATTTAAAGAGAGACACAACATTACTCAAAAATGCACCTAGTTTACATACTTCAGTGGGTTTATGTCTGCAATAATAATATAAGTTAAACATAGATGGGTGATTTACAAAGTCTTTTGGCAGGTTTCTATTCTCAGCAGTTCTTGGCATTTTGACATTCAAACAAACCATGGTATTCAGGCTGTTGTCATCACATAAATTACAAACCTTTATTCCTTTCCAGACTTTAGTATCTTCCTGTTATCTTAGAAATTCTGGATTTGGGAAAATTATTAATAGCCTGTCCGTGCTTCCTGTTTCAAAGAGCAGATGCTTTTCAAACTCAAAGTCGTATTTAAATTCACAACGTAGATCACACGATGACATACTCTGGTGCTCATAGTGTCACTTCAGCCAGAACTTCTCTCATGAACTGCTAACTTCATCCATTTGAAATCATCATAATCCAACCAAATGTATAAGAAGCTACATTCTTCTAATATTTGCTGGACAGATGTAATCAATGGTGATACATATGTTCAAGTGATAAATAAATTCAATAACAGTTACACACTGCCAGACTTTTCATGAATGTTTGCACAGAAATTCGAAATTTGAGATATTTCAGTTTGGACCAAAGTGGTGGAGTGACCGTCATGGTCATTCATAGAGTTACACTGCTAACATGACCAGCATGACAAGCTTTAATCTAATTGAGTTGGTGTAGAGCTCTGTGACTAATATTCATATTCATGAACGGTTCACAGTGGTCAACTTTCCTTTGGATGAAGATGCAATACTTTTGAGTTCATTTGGACAAAGTGTCTGCGAAACAAATGTAATATATCAAATAACTACAACAACATGCTAAACATGCCAATATAAAAACTCAGCTAAAACTAACCCGGCCTCATCTGGAAACTATGTGGCGCTGCTCATAGAAGGAAGCAGAATTTCAAATTTTAATTAAAAGCCGATGAAATTCTTTAATAATATTGGTATGTGTTATTGTTTTATGGCAAGCAGCATGAAGTTTGTGGAAACAGTGACCCGAAGCATATGGCCATCATCACTGATGCGACAACACACGCAAAAACAATCCTCTAAATGTCACATTTGATTTTCAGGAGAAATCCTGAGGTGACCCGATGACTACGAACAGCGTTTATATGATTTTTCACAGCTGAGCATCATTTCACTTCATCCTCGTGCAAACAATATACACGAGATGATCTAAGCCGGGAAGAGTCCGCGGTCCCATGCAGGCCTGTTTATTATGTTTTTAGGCAAGGTGGATGACACCAAGCATGACACTCCTTATAATAAAATCTTATTTGCAATGCCTTAGTGAGTCATAAACTTTTTGTTCCCTCATGGATATTTTATATCTTGTGACAATGCGTGCACATGTTCTGGATTAGATTTTAAAAAAAAGAGATTTCACCACGTGTGTAAACAAACTGCAATTAAGTTTTTTTTGCATGGAACAGCATAATGAGAGCCATTACTGCAATTGTGGTGGCCGAGAGTGTGTATTCTCTTTATTCCTGATGTTTCACACTGGCTTCCACAAACACATAATCCTGAATTTATGAGCTTAATGGGCGCTCGCTCATCAGTGGTTGTTTGTCATGAAACATGTTTCTTTTTTATGTGTGTGTATTTATGTGGGCGCATTTGAATTATTTGTGTAATTATGTGTGAGTGCATTTGTGTGTACCTGTGTGACTTCATTAAAGTGGATGTGTCTATCTGCACCTCTGTTCTATTATGTGTCTGCCTTTTGTGTGCACAAATTTTGCAGCTGTTGTGCAGTTGGGTGAAATATTTGTAATGGAAAGATATTGCCTGGTGCCTGGTTGCGTAACTATACCTGAAGTATCAAACTAAGATTTGTCCTTGGTTGTGTTTAGACAAACCCAGCTACAGCGTTCACACCACACTGAAGCATCTGTCCATACAGGTTCCGTCTTGTGCGCACATTCAAAGCATAAACAGCAAATCAGCAGCCAAACTTTCTATGCAATCTGGAGTTTTCTATCGATATGTGTGAATATTCTTGATCTCTGTTTCCATCAACACAATGTATATGATTGTGGCATAAGCACTGCAGTGTGTGTATATGTTTCTCTGAGTGTGTCCAGTGGATGACGAGAGAAGAGGGAAAAAAGAAAGTGCAGTTGCTTTGCTCAGAGCAGACAGGTTTTGGTGATCAGATCAGATCAGAGGGAAGTAGTGAAGTTGTCTAGTGGCAGTAAATGTACAGTTTATCAAGGAAAACACACAGAAAAAATTCAAGAAGTTCCTGTGTTTTGTTTCCCAGCTGCTGTGCAAAGTGAAGGAGAGTCTGTGAATTAAACCAGAGCTGAGTTTGCCTCTGCTCTGGTTACAAAATGTAGATAAAATACATTTTCATTGCATTTTTACTGGGCACGAGCCTCGCGTTTACATTAGTCAGCTGGGATGCGAGATGCACAGAGATGGTGCAGACACCTGCATGGATTAAAATTAGAGCGTTTCTGTTGCATGAGACATCTGAGTGACAAACACGGTTGACTCACTTGTGGTCGAGACAGGGGTAAGGCTTCATACTTTGACGGCAGGGTTTGTCATAACACAGCACTTCAGTTACCATGGTTACCATGGTAGTTACTCTTAATGGGTTGGAGTCTCCTTGAAATTAGATGAAACGAGCCTTTTCCCATATTGTATACAATCAATATTATCAATGTGTTCCTGCCAGTATTTTTAATTTTTAATTTGCATCCTTTTTTTCTTCTTTTATTTTTCTTTTCACTTGCTAAGGATAATACACTGATAGGTACAACTGTCTTGTTGGTGTAAATATTCTGTGTAAAAACCATATAAATAAATGTGGGGACAAAAAGATGAAACAAAATTTTCACAGACAAAGTTAAAGCAAATAGAATGCTAGCCAGTTAGAAGGAAGAAGAAGGAGATTTTTCATCAGATAATTTTATTTTTGATGTCATATTTTGTGGTCATTGTCCACAGGGGGCTCCAAAATCAACACACCATAACAGTCCCTTGTAGTAGCTTTAAGTAGTTCAGGGTTATTTTGATTCAGGGTGATTTTGTGTAATTAATTTATTCCTGTGACAGCCTTAGATAAACATTTAAGGGAAACCTTAACCGAAGTGGTTTTATTCAAGCAGGCACAGGTGCCTGAGGGACCTTCAAAGGAGCTCCATGTTTGACAGCGACCTGCAAGCACAGGCCACCACGCTCTCAGATTAACGCTGAGCGTGTGTGTTTGTGTCATTGCATCTGCTGGTGTAGGATAACCCTCACACCTGTGCACAGGAGATTCTTTGAAGTGTCTAATCGTCTCCTGCATGCCTGCTCTCCTTCTCTAACCTCAGTGGCAGGATCCCAACATCGCGCGCACAGTTCACACGCAGAGACAGGGAGCAAGGCCAAACCCTGGGCTTTCCTGTGGCGAGCTGGGAGATGGAGTGAGCTGATGTGGAGGAGGGAGGGAGCGGAGAGTGTGTGAGAAAAGAATAAGGGTGAGAGAGAGAGCGTGACAGTGAAGAAAGAAAAGGGAAACTTAAAAAAAAGGGGGAAAGAAGAAAGACCTGATAGCGAGGGAAGACGTGAAGGAAGGAGGAAGGTTGCGAGGGAGAGTGGAGAGGGAGGTCTCCCGCCGTTTGGGAACAAGGGCAGAGGCGGGAGAAGTGCCAGAGTGGCTTAAATCACCGGGGAGAAACTCTGCAGGTGGAGGAAGTGATCAGAGGAGGTCATATGATGTCCAGGATGGTAAACAAGGACAGATGAGATGAGAGCTGCTATTAAACCCTGAAAAAGAAATAGACAGGGAGGCTGTTAGCCACCGCTTGTGCCTTTCATCTAGTGTCATTACATTTGTGTCACAGAGCTAAGTCTTTCAAAAACCCAGGTCATTTAACAACACTTGACGCACTTAATGGACTCTGTTTATCCGGATCCAAAAATATTATCTCTACTGCACAGGTTGGAACTGTTTATTAAAGGTCCAGTGTTTAGGATTTAGTAGCATCTAGTGGTGAGTTTGCAGATTGAAGACACCTGTTCTTACACCCTCCCCTTCCAAGTGTGTAGGAGAAGCTACTTTGGCTGTGAAACTCTCTGTAGAGCCTGTGTTTTGTTTGTCCATTTTGGGCCACTGTAGAAACATGGCAATGCAACTTGCAACCTCTGCACAGAGGAGGATATAAAGAGCTCATTCTGTGGCAACAAATGCAATGATTCTTATTTTCAGGTGCACCAGGGTTACAAATTGTAAGCACTTTCTTTGGTAAGACTTGTAACATTAATGTTCCATTGATTGATTAATTTTAATTACATTTTGCATATAACAAACAATACCAGATGCGCTGCCCCTGAAACAAAGCTTTATTTCCCCAGCAATATATTGCATATGCTTTGCATTATTAAATCCCCATAAATCTTACACACTGAACCTTTAATAAAGAAAGTACCACCAAGATCTTATTTTCAAGGGAGGCCTGAGTACAGATAAAAAAAAAAAAAGACAGGATATTGAAGAACAATAAATTAAGTGTCCTGCCGGTGTCCTTCTGTAAACTGAATTTGTGTTCACTATTGTGTCTACTCTGTGCATACTGCGTTTCAAGCCCAACACTTCAGGCTTAAGTAATTAGCTGAACACCTAAAATAAGACAGCAGAGCAAAACACCCTGTGATGTATGTCTGTGTGTGTTGCTTTGAGTAATTACTGCCTTCACACAGGTGCATCCAACTCATTAGGTCGAAACTGGCAGATTTAAGTGCACAAGTCAACACCACAGAGGCGATGTGTACAGTCGCGGTGATTAATTAGCAGTCTTGTCGTGTAGTGTAACAGTTCACCCGGCTCATCAGAGGTCTCCCATGTTGGAATTCAAATGAGCCAAATGAATGGGAGGACCCGCTCGGGGAGACAGAGAGGAGCAACAGGGGGTATGGGCACAGCATCAGGGTCACATAGAGGAGCTTCAATGTATGTCTGTATGCTCACTGTCCGTCCATACAAGGCGTTTAGCAGTGTGCCGCTGATGGACATTGAGAGTTCGCTGCAGGGAGTCTCCTCTCAAACTGGAACACTGTCGAGCCAGTTTAATGTATTTCCTTAAAGGAAAACCCCCCTCAGAGCGAACAGCATTTTATTAGCTTTTGTTCTGGGACGTGTTTTAAATCCTGTGATTTCAGAAAGTTTATAGAGCCCTACCACTCTGTAGCATGCTTTAGTATGTTGATTTTGTTCAAATTGAGCACATGAGGAGACTGTAGTCACCTATGTCACACATAGAGGGCAGCAGTGGTTTGCAACTACTCATAATTGACCAATGTGTTCAACATTGACACATGCTTAGACATGCAGATACATAAAATCCTAGAAAACAAATATAATTTTGGTACCACTTTACATTAAGACTACCCTTATAAATGGGTTATAAAGAGTTTATAATGAGGTTAGTAGGTTGTAAACACTTTATAGATCATTAATAAACAATTATAAACAAGTTATTTACAAAGTAGAACAACATAATATGAAATGGGGAAATATCTGCTCTAGTCTAAAACTCTAAATTGCTTATGCTTTACCTGTCATATTTATTTCAGTTATTTTCATATTTTTCTTTTGAGTTGTCTTGTAATGTCTTCATATTTTCATGGTTGTTATATGAATTACTTGCCTGCATTGATTAAATACAGTTAATTTTTTTTTAAAAACTAAAAAAAATCCCTACAGTTTTCATACATCAATGTGAGCACACTATTTGTCAAGATCCACTTACTGTTTACTACTAATTCATTTTACTAATCATGTATTATCATTTATAACTGACAAAGGGAGCTTTATAGTAAAGTATAAAACAGTGCATGCTGAAAATGTCAAGGTAAACAATATTACCAAAGCCTGAGTGTATGAATCTGGTGATTTGAGATGATAATTGGATGCTAAATGAAACTTTTTGACTGTTAAGATGTGCTTGAAGTAGTTAAATGCTGGTAACTTTAACAAATATCTGATGAAGATGACAGGTATTAATGCAGAAGACAAAGTAAGCTAAATAAGCAATGAGATCTTAACACACTGTAAACTAAAGTTAGCAGTATTTTAAAAAAAAAAGGCAATCAGTTGAGTTCATAAATTTAAAAAATGAAGGTTATCAGAGCTTAAATATTTGGAGTTAGTTCGATGTACTTTTTGATTACAGTTAATTTAAAGTAAATGATTAAGCCAACACAAATATTTTCAGAGGTGCAACTCTGAATTTTTATTCACCCCTCTCTTTGCAATAATACATAATACAGAAATGAATAATGATAAGTATAAAAATTCATTATTTTATCTTCAGTCAAGTTTATTAGTTTCGATAATGTGTGGTAATATTTCATAATTCCATCAACCATAAGTCATGTTTAAGAGTACTAATTTCAGTGGAGTAAAGTCTTGGCTCCTCATTTCTCCTCTGTGGGTTGTAGCACATCCAGGAAAATATCTGTAGCAGCTGTTTGCTTGTCCAGTCTTTTCCCCGAGTCTATGAAACACACACACACATGCAAACACACATACACACACATCCACAGCTCATCAGGAGTCTACTTCTAAGGAATGATCTGGCGGCATCTTGAGTGGCAGCTCGCCGTTGCGTTGCACTCGAGTGGTCACCGACACTGGCTGATTGCAGGAGGTTGCCCTCTCATATTCCCTCAAAAATCTCTGGCCACAATCCCAAAATTGTCTGTCCAGCCGAGCGCACCAGCATGGGAAAAAAAAGGAACAGCCTCCCCTGGCATCTCCATTGCTCGAAGGCTACTTGTTAGCGGGGTGTTTTCTGGGATATCTGGCAAAAAGCCATGAGTCATGCAATGCAAAGCCATGCACGCAAGCACCTGAATTTAACACAGGAGGACACATGGACACAAACTGTTAGCTATATTGATTGCATTTTAATATGAGTGTGTTCATTCATTCATTCATTCATTCATTCATTCATTCATTCAAAGTTAGGTATTAAAACAGTTCTATTCTAAACTTGCCTTAATAAAGACATGAAATATTTGACTAGAAAATACATGTTCTTACAAAAAACAGATACTTCACAGCCAGCGGCTGCACTTAGATGAGTGTTTATTTACGTGTATCACACGTGCCTTAGGCCAGGGTGTCAATCAAAATCCACCGTTAAAGACTTTCAGCAATCTGTTTCGAATTTCAATTCTGCTTACTCAAGCAACGAGCTCCGCAAGGATGTGCTGCTGCTGACTGTTACAGATAGCAGGAGCTTTAACAGTATTTTGGGTATGAGGACACAGCCGCTGTTTCGGGATTTAAAAAAACAAAAACACACACATTTGGTGGTGACCTGCAAACAGAGTTGTGATGAAGACTGAGGTGTCTGGTGGGAAGATGCTAGGTTTACTTCAAAGGTTGGTGTATGTTGAAGCTGTTTTCCAAATTGTCTGGCTCAAGTTTAAGGGTGATTTCACACCTAATCTGTTTAGTTTACTTAAAAGCAACCTTGTCTGGTTGGTGCAGTTCATCTGTAAGCTGTAAGTCAAACCCCTTGAGTGAACCAAACAACCAGATCGTAAAAAGGTGGGTTTCAGCCCATTTCCAAGAAGAATCTGGTGCAATTTGTTTGTGGTGTGAAAGCAAATGAACCATCCACAAGATTTTATGATAGCAGATATGTGATTTTAACATGATTCCAAATGCTATACTACTAATAAATCCATCTGCTGATCATGAAATCTGTTCAGGAAACGATCTTATACTTAAAAGCCGTGTAAATGTTTATGCAGATCGTGTGGTAACCACGGTAACGCATATTTCCCCTGATTAATAAGACAAAAGCTGTGAAAACTGTACTTGTATCCTACTCTGTCTACTTTGTCAGTTCATTAAGTCCATTAAAAAGTGCATGACAGGGATCTCAGTAATAAGATTCGAATTATTACTGTGTTGACCACAGGACGCCTCCTTTTCATCCTGTCCCTGTCTGTTTGCTATGATTCATAACATGCTGTCGATTTTCAGTGTAATAATAACCAGTAAGGCTTTAGAAGCATTAAAGTGCTGCATAAACGTCAGTCACCAGAATTTGATTTCCTCTCGTGAGTCCTGATGATGCAGGACGACGATCGCCAACAATGTCCAGTCAGTGAGTTACCTGTCAATCTGCTAAACTTCATGTTTACTCCTCTTGGTTCATTTGTAAAAAGTTAGAGTGAACACAGACTGGACCAGATTTTGGTCTGGACCAAATGAAACAAGCTACAGGTCTGAAAGCACCCTTTTTTTTGTTACAGCGTAGGTGGATTAAGCAACATTTCTATTTGTTGATTTGTCTGATCATGTCAGTCTATCATGGCAGTTGTAAAGGGTATAAAAGTTTGGAATTGGTCCTCCCTTCCATACCCAGCAGTAATTTGCCATCTTGGCCAGGGCCCCAATACCTCTGGCTTTAATGTGGCTAGCATTAACTTGTTGCAAGTCCTCATGTTTTTTTCCCCCACCCTTTCATTCGCATTCTTGTGCTCATCAGCTTTTTCATCAAGTTTTTTGTTTTTTTTTAATTTGGTTTGTTTGTTTCTTTGTCAAAGTTTTGTCCTGGATTTCAACAGAACTGTCTTGGTTTGCTACTCGTACAGTAACTAGCCAAACTGGAAGTTTTAACGAATAATAAATGAAGCTGTGTATAAGAGACTTTTACAAATGGTGGAACTGCTTTCACATACTGCATGTTTTGTTAAATTATAGCTATTTCAAACTGAGCAAAGTTTAAATTTATTTAAATCAGCAGCTGGCTTATTTTTTGATTTTTGTCGTTTCCATCCTTCATACATTTGAGTCTTTCTGTTACAAACTTGTCTCTGTTTTATAATGAGAGCTGCCACTTTGCATTGTATGCACACAATGCCTCACTTCCCAGCGGTCAAAGCTCTAAAGTGCAGGGTGGTTCTCGTTGAGCCTATAACCTCCATTGTTTGGATCCAGATTTCTATGGGGCATCCTTTTGTGTGGGCTCGCCAAGATATAACTGGGGCGTAATTCATGGGAATGGGGGGCTGCTGCAGGTCAATAGTGACCGTGAATGCTAAAAAGGCCTTCTGATCTTCCTGAAGCAAATCATTGATGGTAGGTAACCCCTGCCACTGATGCTTTGCTCCACCGAGGGCGGAGGTGAAAGGAGCCAGCGTGGCCCTTTGACATCCCAGCAGGGACCCTGTAATCCAACGCTCGTCAGTGCTAATCCAGAGCTTCACAGCCCACAAAGACACCAGCAACATATGTGTCGCGATTGCTAACATCCCCCTGACATTAACATCCAAACAGGGAACCTCAATGAACAGATGATTGGATGAAAACAAACAGGCTTATTGGTTAAATTATCGTTTGATTCTGAGGGGAAAAATCTTAAATTTCCCCTTCGACAATGAACGACTCTGATTGGCTGCAGGTCCGGTGAGGAGTCAAGGGTCAAGTCACTGACATCTGAGTTGCTCTCTCCTCTTTTCATGCTTACTTGTGCCAACTTTCCACAAGAAATGCCAAAACCCTCGAGAGGAACTTTCTTTGAGATGTTAAAAGATGTGAAGAGGGTTTCAACCCCAGGTGGGCTGGGACGCTAATCTGCAGGAGCCTTCACCCACAAAAGCAGATTTTTTTTAATGGTTTACAAATTCCTAATTTGTTTAAGGTTTCCTGAGCTCCCTTTTCTTGGTTTTTCCCTCGCATTGTCAACCTGTAATGCACTCGAAAATACCAGCCTTTGGTTGGATAAATAACCCAAGGGGGATTGGAGTGGTTGTTCCGATCTCTCACAATGAGCTCCTCTGAAACTTCAAAGCAGGTCTAGACGTCAACTTTGAGGCCGCAAGAATATTCTCGGCTCACGAATGACAAAAGAGCTCCACAGGTGGTTTATTCTTCAAACTATAAAACAATGCCCCACCATATTTGTTCCTCATTTTTTTTCTTGAAAACCTGTTACGACACGTTGATGGATGAGATTAAGGGCTATACCAAGGGAAAAGCGAAGAAGGGGCATAAAGGCATAAACTTTTAAGGAAGGTTTGCCTGTTTGCTCTTTTTTTTGCTGAAATAACAAAAATACAAATGACTCTAATGATTCACATGGAAATAATCCAGAAAATATTATCTTAATGTGCAGTTCTGTTCCGTGCACTCCCTTTCAATTACATTCTCTGTTATAACTTGCTTAATCCATTGCAATCAATAACAGGTATACAAAAGAAAATACTAGTATCTAAGTCAGAGCTCCCAGCAACCCAGGATTCTGTTCTTTTTGTGGTCAAATTATAAATCTCATAATCATCCCTCAGAGCTACACACACTGACTTTCCATCAATTATCACAATGATTGGGAGTGATTGTCATGCGATTCATCCCTTCCAATCTCCAAAACCCCTAGCATTGATCATACTTGGGGTTAACGCCCGGCAAGCCCTTATGAAACACACTGAAAATGCTGAATCATCCTAATCCCTTGGATTTATCCTTTTATCCATAGTGAAAACTGTCTGTGGCAATGTTTAGTGGACTATAAATAAGAACAGCTTTGAATAACAGTGGCTGACTGTGGATGATATGGAGGATTGAGCACATCCACCACAGACTTAGTCTATGGATTAAACCTCACAACAATGGTGGCCTGGATTGTCATGTGTGTGAGGGGTACAAGTATGGCAATAAATGGATCTTTTGTTGATGATGCCCCCGCCAATTGTGAGCATATGGAAAGTCCGTAATTTTAGATTTTCTGATTTTTGGACCAAACAGCACAATTGTTATTTATCTGTATTACAAATATTTATACATACTGTAAGTAAAAAATCTTTATAACCTGGCAATCAGTTGTGGCATTTAGTTGAGATGCGCAGCTGTTGGTCGACCACTAATCAGTAGGTGAGTGGTTTGATCCCCGGTGCCTCCAGCCTGCACATTGACATGTCCTTGGGCAAGATACAGCAAGATGAGCAGGCTGGCACCTTTCCATTAGCATAAGAATGTGTGTGTAAAAGGGTGAATGCCAACATGTAGGATAAAGTGCTTTGAGTTGTCACAAGACTAGAAAGGTGCTATATAAGTGTCAGTCCATTTACCCAAACTGTCTAATATAAACTGTAACACACAACTAAGTTTTTTATGATGGGTCTTGTTGGGTCTCCTGCAGCCGAGACTGAATCCGTCAAAAGACATGGACCACAAAGATGTGCTCTAATGTTATGAAGAGTTAACTGAATCTTTGCCCCTTTCCCAAATGACATGGTTCAGCCTCTCAGAACCTACAACTAATGGTGCAGTCTTCATCAGCGTAAAAAGACAAAAATGATTGAATGATTAAACCTACATGCCATTTACCTGGTTAATTGCAAATGTGTGTATAAATTCCACACATGCATTTTTCCAACACTATGATCTAATGACGATGACAGGAGCAGTCCATTACATTACTTGCCACTGCATTCATTTAGCTGCCTGGTCATTAAGTGCATTCAACCATGTGGGTACAACCCAAAAACTGCAAGAATCACACACATCAAATCAAATTTCATCTAATCTGCTGAACTGCTTCAGGTGTTACATTTAAAATATTAAGAGATGAAGTCTAAATGGGTGAGTTTTCAGTTTGCGATGGAAGATGTGTAGAGCTTCTGCTGTCCTGATATCAATGGGGAACTCAACGACATGATTTTGTTGAGCGGTAGCTGGAATTTACTCGTAGCGAGGGAGTGGCAAGCTGTTTGGCAGCAGCAGAGCGCAGTGGACAGGGTGGAGTGTGTGGTTTGGATGCAGGATTTGTCATTGCCATTAGAACTCGTTTGGCATATTGAAATACGGACATTGAAGGTTGCAGAATATATACTAACAACAGTGGAGGTGCAAATATTTTACATTCCAATTACCTGTGCTGTAAAAAGCAATTTTCTTTTCACTGGCAGAAAGACATATTTCATAATCCTTATGCAATATCTACAAAGGTGCATGTGTTGCTTGTGTGTCTCTATGTTAAAACCCTCTAGTGTTTTCCTCAAGAAGAGCTCTGAGTTTTTCAATAGCTTTCAAGTCACTCATGCTTCACCTTTGCACCTTTGGAAAAACCTGTCACATAAAGGAAGGCTTGTGTCTGTCAGAACAGGGGCCCCATTTCCGAGTGCTTGGCTGTCATGTAAATTTGAGGGTGTCATCATAAACTAAAACACAGTGTTGTCTATAGCTGTAGCTGTGTGTGACAGTATGAAGGCCAGTGCAGGTACTACTGTAGGGCATGGAAATTAACCGGAAAAATAAATATCTACAATTAAAGGATCAAAAATGACAAAGTCGTAAACTCTCCTTAAAACTCAGCTTTCTGAAAAGCGGCTGCCTAACGTGGCCAAGTGTGTGTGTTGGTAAATTATCAGTGTGAATCCTTTTAACTTCAATCACCATCTTTGGGATGCGGAGATGATTGCTACATGGTGTAATTGAAGAGTAGATCAAAAGCAGAGGCAGAAGTGCTCGCTGAATGTCAGCGGCTGAGTGTCACGCCGAGTCGACGGAGGGAGCTGCAAGTACAGACTGTGGCACTGTTGGGAAACTGAGTCCTACAGATTACAGACCTGGGATTATCATTACAACAGTCGCTGGGTGAGAAGCAAATCCTGCAGAGTAAACTTATCTGCAAATGATTTTAACAATACACAGGTTGGACTACATCATTTGGTATCATGGGGTGGCGATGCAGTAAATGTATTTGCATGATAACTGAGATTAAAATTAATCTTTTATTGCTCATTGTGTATGAATTATTGTCACATTATGGGCTTGTAATTTTATTCTTTTAAAAAGAAGATCTTTCTTTAATGGCTCTGCACCTCTGACATATACGTTCGTGATGTAACCTCATGTGGTTTACAGTTATCTTCTTGTCACCTCTTTTGTTTATTATCTCCACCAGGTGTAAACCAGGTGCATACTACTGAACCCATAAGCCAAATATATTTTGTGCACATTTATGACTGTATGCTCAAGGACCTCTCTTGATGGTGATGATTCAAAAGTTAAGAAAAACCTTGTCTATTGACAACTTTGTTTTATACAGACTGCTGACTCCTCACTTCTCTACCCAAGTTATCAACAACTAACAGGCTAAAAACTAGGCTTACTTAGTCTGTTTCAGGCCACATTTTGGCCTGTGTCATGGCTCAAAAAATTACATTCATAGATAAGTTTTGTCCAATCTTAAACCGGAGCCTCTGCAGATTAATTTCTTACTCAATATGCTATGATCCACTAAAGTTTGGCATGATACGAGATTCATTACAAAATTGACTGTAACTTATTTCTGCACTTATTTTCATGAAATTTGGTTTGTTATGAACCTGAAAAACATGACAACTAATTAAATTCAGTTATTGGGTGATCTACTTAGCTCTAAGCTAAAAAACAGCCACAATTTCACCTTGTGTGAGTTTCTCCAAAAATATAGATACATTGTTGGAAAGCCACCTGGTTTACTTGTAATGTTCTAAAAAAAATCTAAATGAATATCAATGTTTAAATTATAAAGGTAGGATTAAATGCCCTGTGTATTGTTTATTGTGAAGAAAACTGAGATATTACTATATAAAAACACTTTTAAAACTTTGCACTATACTGTACTATAGTATACAAAAAACAACCAAGAGCTCTCTTACAGTTATTGTTATTAGTTTATGTATTTTGTCTGTTTCTGTGTTTTTCCTACAAATTTTCTCTGCAATCTGCTTGTTTTTGTATCGGTCTAAAATTTCAATCAAAGCTA
>JAJHUR010072401.1:0-56742 GCA_027495735.1 Lutjanus campechanus | reverse complement strand
CATCCATCCATCCATCCATCCATCCATCCATCCATCCATCCATCCATCCATCCATCCATCCAACCATCTATCCATCCATCCATCCATCCATCCATCCATCCATCCATCCATCCATCCATCCATCCAACCATCTATCCATCCATCCATCCACCCATCCATCCATCCATTTTCTTCTGCTTATCCAGGGTTGGGTCATGGAGGCAGACTGAGCAAGGTATTTCAGACCTCCCTCTCCCCAGCTACACTTTCCAGCTCCTCCTGGGGGATCCTGGGGCGTTCCCAAGCCAGATGAGATATGTAATCCCTCCAGTGACTTCTGGGTCTACCCCGGGGTCTCCTCCCCGTGGGATGTGCCCGGAAAACCTCCAGAGGGAGGCTTCCAGGAGGCATCCTAATCAGATGCCCGAACCACTTCCCCTGGCTCCTTTCGACACAAAGGAGCAGCAGCTTTACTCTAAGCTCCTCACCTTATCTCTAAGTCTGAGCCCAGCCATCCGACGAACTGTGAGGTCACTGCCTAGCAATAAACGTAAATATGAGATGCTTGCAATCAACCAAAACAGTCACAGGACACTTTTGATCACTAGTGGTGCTATGGAGCAATGTTTTTATGAGTGCGTCCCCATTTTGTTTGTACCATGCGGACTCATGATGACGCAAAAGCTTGCGAGTGGCGAGACACATTATTCCTGCCTTCATTTTCGCTCAACAAAAGTTAGTGCCAGTAACATGCAAACAAAAGTAGCAATGCAACAAGTGCAGAGAAGACAACTACTGACAAGTAAACATGGATGTACAGAGGGAATGTACAATGTAAAATACTTTTATGAGGAAGGAAATGCATGTGGAACATTTGTTACACTTCAAGGATTCACAGCTTGCATTTTAGTGAGTAACGTTGAATGTAAACAACTCTTTGAATCTGTCAGCTACTGTAGTTATCGATTTCATATAAACTTTTTTGATATGTGTTCATTTTCAGTGTTGCTAGCAGCTACTGGTACCATAGAAAAGTGATTAATTAAAAGGCAGATTTGAATGTTTTAATGAGATATAGGCAGGGTATATAATAATATTTTTAGGCTAAATATCTTCCCATCTGATTTTTGTTAGGCAAATAAAATGCCATGTATGTATCATTTATTATACAAACATGATATTTAGTCATATATCTAACCCCAACATGTCTTTGGCATGATTTTGTAAAAATTTCCCTATAATTGGCTGTTTATTTGTGTTTAGCTAGATTAGTTTAGATAACATGACATTGATGAAGTTCCTAGTTTTGAGCTGTTCCTTTAATATATTATATATGAATTATGTATTTAATATATGAATCATGCTGTAGATAGATAATCACTTCTTGATTTATACGTAATGAAGTTCTCTACAGATAAGGCAAATAATTACAAAACTTGAAAAATGTAGTGGCTTTTAATTAATCAGTCAGTATTGTAGTATAAAATATGAATTCATACTATCAATCGAAATACAACTGCTTTATGTTTTTAATTTAAAAAATGATTATAACCATACCTGCTTCATAGGCAAAGGCTCTGGATGTCAAAAACTTATGAACTTCATGTTCCTGACCACCACTATGTTAAAGTTGACATTTTATTCTTTTCAAATGGAAATTTTATCAAATAAAATGAAAACCTCCTGAGAGCTGCTGTATGAAAACTCTCCGTGCGTTGGAAGTTACGTCATGAAGCTGAATAGTGAGTATTACACTAAGCCAGTGATTCCCAACACTTTTTCCAGTACGCCCCCCTTTCAGAACCCAACAAAAGTGCCCCCCCAGACACACACACACACACACACACAAAATTTTCAATTAACAATAACTGGGGATGAAACTGATAAAAAAAAAAAAGAATTCAAAAGTTACATTTTAGCAAAATAAAGGTCAGCTGGGTAGAAACAGGAAACATTTATTCCCCCTACATAGATCATATTCATTCAGCTTTGTTTCACTCTTTTTTTGCTCCCCTGGTCTTTTGCCCCCCCCCCCCCCCCCCCCCCCCCCCCCCCCCCTGCAGTGGCTCTGTGCCTCCCCAGGGGGCCCCGCCCCCCAGTTTGGGAACCACTGCACTAAGCAGTACTTGACCCTCACCTGTATTGGCTCTCCAGTTGGCGTCATAACCTCATCTGAAAGCTCCATCATCTTTAAGGCCATAAGTGCTATTTGGACGGCGTGGGTCTCACTCTCCTTGTGTAAGCCACCAGCTACACAATATGCATCACCGATGGTCTCCACCTGAGGACATCAGACGATCATTAAAATGATTTCTAACCTGGCGACTGACACAGAAATAAGGGTTTGAAAAGCAGTTTGTGAACCCCATGACCTGAAGTCAAGGGCTTCTTTATCAATCTATACAGTATTCAACCTGAAAGTTTAAACTTTATTAAAGATGTCAAGACAATGTGAAGTGGATATTTATCAAAATCCTTTTACACTTGCTCTCCATCTTGTAGTAGAAGAGTAAAGGGCAAAAAACTGAACAGTAATAAAACTTAAATTGTAATAGTACTTGATCCCTCGTCATATAAAAAAGTCCACAAGTTTTTTTCTTCTTCTTCTCCTTTGTACGTGCAAATCTGGACCGGAGAGCACTCAGAAGCTATGTGGCAGAGACAAAGTGAAACTATTTTTAGGCTTGTACAGTACATGTGGAGTGGAAACAGGGTCCTGAAGGAACCTCTGACTTCCTAGCGTTTTACGAGATATTTGTCAAACATGCTGCTCTCTCTGTTATGCTTCCGTGACACTTTGATTACATTATCCAACCTCCCTGTAGATTAGCAGCCTCTGGCAGACACCGGGGTAGCTGGTTGAGCTATAGTCTTAGGCTGTCTTTTGAACTTCATTCACCCTACACTAGGACCTGATGTACTCAATTATTTATTAGTCAAAAAGACAGAAAAGTGCATCTGTTCCTCCATGGTACTTTTATATTTTTTAATCCTTAACATTTTTATCTATTTTTAGTTTCTATTTCCAGTGTTGTCAGCAGATAGTTACCTTGGAAAAATAGTCAATTAAAGAGCAATTTTTGGTGATTTTAGTTTTACAACACAATGTTATTGTATAATGAAACACTAGCAGCAGTTGTTCCCTTTATGCTACTCACAAAAAAATTATAAAACAACATTATATATGAAAACTTTATACCGTAAATGGCTGAATTAATAAGAATTCATGTGTGTGTGGAAGAGTGCTGAGGAAGAGTTTAGGAGTCTCATCCAGAGGAATAAAGGCTGATTCTAATATTTTTAGGCTGAATATCAAAAATCAACAGATTTCAGAAAACAGAAAAGAGAAAAGACATTAAAAGACATGTATTCTCCATATTATATATGCCATACTTGGCAGTGTAGAGATGCCTTGGGGACATGATTTTGGATGGTTGGTGTTGTGATTTCTTTAAATTATCTGGCTACAGGGTTCTTAAAGAATTTGAAGAGAACTGACTGTCAGTATATTTATTTAAAGTAAAAGTAGAAAATACTGTTTAAATTTTTAATTTCAGTGTAGTAAAATGCCTAAAAAATATTTTATATAATATATAATAAACTATTGTTTTTTATAATACAGTGATATTCGGTCTGACTCCGTACTGTATCATGTCATTCACGCTTTGCAACAAGAAACAACAGTTCTCACTCCCAACTTTTCAAATATACCAGCTTGGTTAGTGACCCTACATGTCAAATTATGATGCTCCACTTATCGGTTATGCATGATGCTCCATGGTAAAATTAACAGAAATAAATGTGCAACAGCCACTTACACTTGTCATTTTTGAGTTTTTGACATTTAGGAAAGTCGAAAGTCAGGTGACCTTTGTCGTCAGGGTAACAATAATAAACACATGGTTAATGTTGTAAAACAGTTGCAATTTTGTTAGGTTTAGGTACTAAAACTACTTGGTTAGGTATGTAAATACGCTGCCTTTCTCATGAGGTACGTTATTACAACCTCTTCCAGTGTTGCCATGTTTGCTGTTGTCAGAAACTTCTGACTTTTGTCTTCCTCTTTGTGGCACCCTCCAGTGGATGTATTGCTTAACATCCACACCAACAAAGACACATGTAAGTATGTGGGCCTGGCAGTTACATCATTTGAAACGGATGTATCTATCTTTGTATGTAAAGGGGGCATAAATGAGCCTTTAAGCTACCTATGTTACGAAAGTCAAAAACAAGTCAGTGCTGTCTGTTGGTTTAACACGGGACACGAGTTGTGGTCACCTGGGTCAAAGTCCTGTGTTTGTTTGACTCATCCATCCACCCCACCTCCTCCATATGTGGACTTTCTTGCTCTTTATACTACATTAACTGACTTTGACAAAACATCTAAGCATAATGCGAGAGGGAAGCCTCCAGAAGTGACACTAGCAGGGTTTATACAGCAGCAGTTTGAAGCATAGGGCCACTGACCAAGCAGCTGTATCTGACACGCTGGGAGGTAGAACAGGCTGAGTTTGACATGATACCACCTGTGGTGCTAGTTTCTTGACCTTTGATACCGAAATTCAAATGGTTTGTTTAGTTGTATATTTTTGTAAAAGACTGTGTGAGTGTAACTTTCTAATGTCGGCTACTTCTCTAATTGATCATGTATTCTCACCTCAGCAGTTGCTTCTGCTAAAAGGGCTAATTTAAGCACAGGCAAACAAACAAATTATCAAAACAATGATCAACAATATGCTCTTATGGTCCATTAGCTTACCTTATAAACATCAAGCTCTCCACACTGGTGGTCAAACCTGGTGTACAGCTCATTGAGCATGGTGATCACTTGCATCGGGGTACAGCGTGAGCAAACAGCCGTGAAGCCCACAATGTCAGAGAAGAGCATTGTGACTCGCTCAAACTTCTTGGCCTGGACCGTCTGGCCCTGCCAAAGCTGCTGTGCCACAGTGCCGGGGAAGATGGAGAAGAGGAGGTCCACTGTCTTCTTCTTCTCCTCCTCCAGCGCCTGGTGAGCATGCTCCAAGGCCGCCTTGGCCTTCCCCAGACGCTTCTTCAAACCGTCCTGTGCTTTGGCCTGTTCACCCACCAGCACTACGTCACGCAGTGCGTTATGAATGGGGATGTCTGACAGGTAGAGGCCACGGCCTGTTAGCTCCTCCAGCTTGTCTACACATGGTGAGCCCAGGAACAAGATGGCGTTGGACTCCGAAACGTAGATCATCTGACCTTTAAGGTCCATGAGCTGAAATGAAAAAAATCAGATGATGAGTCAAGTTAATTTTTGTGGAATGTTAAATTTTAGGAGACTGTCCTCGGAGCTCAGTGACTTTGTTTTTTGAAAGAGGATTGATCAGGATTAGTGTATAGGTTACAAAAAGTCTCTCATTATTTTAAGTATAAATTTCTCACAGTCAAACAAAGAAAAACATACAATGCACATTTACATAAACACCCGCAAGACATATAAAGGCATTTAAACACTTGTCATACAGAAAAACAAACTTGTCATTTGCATGGTATTTATTAAAAGGGCAGCTGTATGCAGCTGTCTGTCAGCCACAAGATCTATTTATATCCCCGTGGAGCAGAAATTATACAGACAAATCAGATCTGATCCAAGTACATCTTTCAGTACCCACAGCTGAAATATCTCAACTGTTGGCACTGATTGCCATGAAATTTTGTACAGACATTCATGGTTCCCAGAGGATGAAACCTCCTGACTTTGGTGATCTTCTTACTATTAGTGCCACCATAAGGTTGATATTTGTCTGTGAAATGTCTCGACTGTCGCGATGTCTTGTTGGATGTATTACCATGAGATCTGGTCGTCTTTGTCAACTTAGATGATCTCATGACTTTTCCTCAAACTCCATCATGAGGTTAATTTGTCCAGTACTTCCCTTAATGACTGAATACCTTAAAATAGAATGCCATTCCAATCTGCCTCAACTGCGCTTCACTTGTCGACTGCTAATTTGAAAATATTAGAATGGTAATAACTTAAATTAAGATGATTAACATTCTAAACATTATACCTACTAAATATCATCATCAGTGCTTCGTGCTACTTTACATGTTAGCAAATGCTAACATGCTGAACGGAAAAACTGATTTTATTGATACACTAGCAATAAAAAACGATTAATTTATCTAATTTTCATTATTGATTAATCTGTCAATCATTTTCTCAATTCATCGATTTGTTGTTTGGTCCATGAAATGTAAGAAAATTGAGAAAAATGTTGATCAGAAAAACCCAAGTTGACATCCTAAGATGTCTTTGTTTAGTCCACAACCCTAAGATATTGAGTGAACTGTCATAAAGGACTTTTTTTTCGTAAAAATGTCTCAAAACGAATTAGCATTTATAAAATAGTTTGTGATTAATTGAATAGTTGACAACTAATCAATGAAATGATTAATGGTTGAAACTCTGATTGAAACCAGAGATTAGTTTGAATTTTAAAATATATGTGTATCATTGTAGGGGCACATAATTCTCTTTTTTTTTAATTATATAATTCTGACACCACCCTTGTGCCAGTTTTTAGATTTACTTTTACTTTGACTTGTGATAATGTTGCGGCTCACGGACACTTGGATTACACCACACGAGCAGGATGGAGACATTTTGTGTTTGTTTTGTGTTCTTTTTTTTTTTACATTTACATTTGGTCACCGATCTCTGCCATTGTACTGGATTTGGCTGCAACCCTGTTTTCTGCTGAAACTCCAGGATTGTTTTGTGAACTGAAGATCTTCACCCATCCTCACATCGGCATAGGGGTGAGTACATATTGAGCGGATTATCATCTAGGAGTGGAATATCGCTTTAACTGTTATAACAATAGTCTCGTGATACCAGATAATCAGAGATCTTTTTGTCTACTGGTCATCTGGGGATTTCTTAATGCAAGGTAGTTGCATGAACTGCAGCAAATACAGCTGCTCACAAACCTGCGCCCCTTACATTTTTCAAGGACACACCCTACCAGAAATGATGCTCTGCTCTCATTCTCCTCAGTGGTAGGCACACAATTTCTGCATGTCACCACCCCATAATGAAGGGCTGCCCTAAGGACTTTGGATCGGTTTGGCAATAGAGTTTTTTTTTAAACTCTCTAATTGTTTCCACCCAGTTTTAGCACCAACAGCTGGGAGACTGTCCTCAGTCTTTCTCTGACTTGTGAGTCTAGATCAGCACTGCCTAGTCTGACAGTTTTATCTTATCTTGAGCCTGGTGCATTGTGCTCAAAATGTCTGACACGTGACTTTTCAAATCTGGACCGGTGATACTCCTCTGTCAGTCATCGTATCAAACCAGCCCTGTATTAAATAACCCGTTGTGATTGGTCCAATAAGATTCAGGGCTGGAAACCTATCTGAACAGGAGAACAAATCTGGGAGTCTACAGCTTAGTGATTTTTCTGAAATTCCTCTAAATTTTGTTGGTGGCTTGATTCTCTCTAGGCTAGCTATGGATGCCAAATCCAAAAAAAGAGAAAAGTCTCTGAGAAAAAAAGAGAATTTATTCTTTGTCTTTTTGGACCAAATGGCTCTTTTGAAAGTAAAAGTCACTGACCCCTGCTCTAACAGATTTTTTTTTTCCTGTGAAAACCTCACAGAGACAGCATGCCTGTCATCTTAACTGTTATAACAACAGTAGCTATGGATATGAAATATATTCACAGGATTTTGAAATTTATGACATAATTCATGTTGAACGTGCCACTTCTGTTGACATTTCAGTCATGCTTGTTCACAATGGACTTGTCAGCTGAGTAATACATCATAAATCCCAGATGGAAGGAGACTGAGACACTTGCTTTATGCTCACCGACTGAGTTATTTCTACCTGTTTTAACTGGACTCTGAGGCTACTAAGGTTAAAACTACCACTGGAAGACGAGAGTGATAGTAAGTGGAGGAATCTCTGGCTGAAGCTCATTAGCCATTATAGTACTGCCATGTTTACTCACTGATCCTTCTTTTTTTTCTTGTCATGGCGACCGATTGCTGTGCACCCTCACATAGCACGAGCATGGCTGTGCCTTTGATGGATGAAATGGTTTGACATTTGCTTCTGATCTCCACTGGGGGTATAATGTTGATCTCTACCTCAGGCCAAGTGCACCCAAGTCCACCACTAATAAGCTCCACTGCTTATAAACAGCCTGATTTTTTTCTCTGTCTTAGTAGATTTTATACCAAGACATGACCGGAAGACCTTTTACGCCTCATTAGTCAGTGACGTTATTTTTCATGTAATACGTCAACATACCTTCCCTGTGTTGTCTGTGCTGGAGACTCCATGCTTGATCCGAATGATAAACTGTGTGTTTAACATGGTCAGAATACCTTGAAAGGTACATTTGATTTGGGGAGAGACAATAGAGAAGTGTTCCTGGAACGTGGCAGACCGCCTCAGTCCATCCTTCCTGGTCAGTCTTTTCCTAAGCCCGTGTCCTATTTGCACCAGAACCAAGTCCTGGTCGAGGATCAGATGGAAGGGGAAGATGGTAGAGAACAGAGAGGTAGGAAGGGTCCCAGCTGAGGTCGCCCGCAGCGGACTGGGGCTCAGATTTTTAGCATCCTTAACTACAACTGTGTACAGAAGGCTGGGCTGCGGGCTGGACTGCAAGATGCTGTCTTTAGCACTGGGGGGGTCAATCAACACATCCACAGTGGTGTGATACAGCAGGCGGGCAGCAGCTTTGATGACTCCGGGGAAAAAGAGCTCAGTGGTCGAGCGGGGGTTGAAGAAATAGACAGTAAGCAGACCCAGATCCTTGTCTAAGCACAGCACCGAAGGTTCGTTTACACAATCCTCTCTGTCCGGGTTGGGCGGCGTGCTGCTCTGTTTCAACAAGACGTTGAAGCTGTTGAGGAAGTCATGGAGAGCTCCCCCCACCACCCTCAAAATGTGTCCGTCCTCCTCATAACACATGTTGAAGAGCTCCTCGCCAAGAGCTACTCTCACGGCTTCCATCTGGATTCCTGTCGGATACATAAAGGGAAACAGGTGAAGATATGAAGCCCCCAATACACTTTTTTTTAAATGGAAATGACCTGTTTTATAATTGAGCCTCCCTAAACCCCATCCCTTTTTGCAGAACCTTGGTAAACTTTCTCCTTTTCTGTTTCCTGTACTTAGATATACTTGTATACTTTGTGCTAGACTCATCTGTGCTGAAAAGAAAACCACATTTTGAAGATGGTTAAAAGATGTTGCTGGGGACCTATATAGTCATATCTTAAGTTAGGTAATGTTAGCAAAATGCTAACTAACTAGCTAGCTATGGCTATACGCCATGGGTAAAACTGAGAAAAATTGATTTTTCACTGGCCAGATTCAGTAGATTTAAACCAGTTTTTCTCTGAAACAAAGCAAACATGAACTGCGAAACTTTGTCACAAGATGAAATAGATATATCAAGAAGTTTAATTTTAGTTATAACTTAATTTTGACCAAAAATGTTGTGACTGCAGTTAGCCTTTGGACAGCAGTATAGTGGACTCAAAGTATCCCATATGCATCAACTGATGGTCACTAACCAAGAACTACAAACCATCAAGCTTTGCGCTGAAATAAAAATGGCAGCAATTATCGGCACAGATAAAATTTCCCAAGAAGTGTCCAAAAGTGATTTTTCTCTGCTACATAGTGAGCTCAGTATATAGTCCTCTACAAAGAAATTCCTCAAGAGTGAGTAGGGAGTAGTGAATGACTCCATGATTTTGGGCACAGCATCAGATATTAGCTAGCTAGTTACATTTGATAGCTAACTAGTCATCAAATCCACATCAATTGTTGGCTAGCTAGTTAACTAGAATTTTGCTATCATTAGCCACCTTAAGATGTGACTATGTTACTTTTACACATCCCCAGCAACATCTTTTAACCATCTTCAAAATTTGGTTTTCTTTACAATATAGACGATCCTAGCACATAACATATCTAAGTACAATAAACAGGAAAGGTGAAAGTTGACCAAAGCTTGTTCAACTGTTATTGGAGCAGGGAGCAAAAAGGGGCGGGACTTAGGAAGGATCGATCTGAGCTTCTGATTCGACATTACCTGTTTTGACAGAGTAAATGTTCATCATTTCCACTAAATGCTCTGGTTCATCACTGCAACTCTGACAATCTGCACAGCAAACTATTGGACTGGAAAGACAACAAATATCAAAGTCAGACACATAAACCAGTCTCAGTGGACCAAGTTATTTGTTCAGTCAGTGAAATACATGAGCAGCTACATGATTATTTATCATTATCAGTTAATCTGCCAAATATAGCTGCAACAATTAGCTGATTACTTGTCAACTATTAAATTAATTGCTAACTTTTTTTTATTAACAATCAATTAATAACTTTGAGTCTTTTTAAGTATTCTTTTTTTTTTTTTAAGAAATAATGTCCAACTTCTCTGTTCTCAGCCTCAAATGTGACTGTTTTCTGGTTTCTTTAGGCCTCTGACTATCTTTGGGTTGTGGACTAAACAAGACAGGGGGACTTACTATTAGGCAAAGGTCAGCAATTGCCTTATACAACAATGCCTTAATTTCCGCAAGCTACGAACAGCCCATTAAAACACTCCATAAATGTATGCTCATGTATTTCTCTTTTACTTTTCACTAATTAATTATGTCTTTCTAAAAATCCATTTGTTAAAATGCTTAATTCATGAGTGTCTCAAAGCCTCCCCATGAACTTGGACTATTACATGATCTTACTGTATAGCTGCAGCAATGATTCAGGAAGACAGTCACTAACTTGTGTACAGAAATGGCTCAGCATGATGTACAGACTGTTCAAAAATAAAGTGAAGCTACTCCTGTGATGCTAAAAAAAAAAAAGGAGGAAGTGGGAGGATACTGAAAGACAACATTCATCACCCTGCTGCCATCTGGCAAGAGATACAAAAGTATCCACTGCTGTACCTTCAAACTTCAGAACAACTCCTTTCCTCAGGCTGCTCAATTCATCCTCTGCACTCCACGATGAATAAAAGTTTATTTTTATGACTTTTTATTTATTCAAAGGGGGGACGGTGGATGGCCTCATGTCTAAATGACTAAATCCACACCTGATTTCACCTTGGGTTCTGGGAGACAGTAATGAATGTTTTTTCACCATTTTCTGAGATTTTATGAACCAAACAAATAATCGACTAATCAAGAAAATGATTCATGATAATGAAAGTGATATTTCTTTGTAGCAACCACCAAATATTTTCTCGATTAATCAATTAATTGTTTAGCCTACAAGTGAAAAATGCCTGTTATAATTTCCCAAAGCCCAAGTTATCCAGTTTCTTGTTTCGTTTGTATAGTTATATTCAGTTTAATATCATATTAAAACCAAAGTTTACTAACCAAATTTACTATCATAATTGATGAAGAAAAGCAGCAAATCTTTACATTTCAGAAACTGGAACAAGCAAATGCCATCTTTGCTTGAAAAATTACTGAAACAATTGATCGATTATCAAAATAGTTGACAATTAATTTTCTTTCAGTTGTTTAATATCATCTATCATTGCAGTTCTATTTGCAGATTTGATACTCTAATCAACAAATTGTTTGAGTTCTGAGTATGCTGTCATTTTCTATAATCGTGTTTTTCAGCGGATTTCTTTCCATCTCTGGGTTTCCATAGCAGCCTGAGTCTGCATGCAGTAGCAATAGAAATTGAGGGATCTTATAGCTAAACAGAGATTCCAGATGCGGCTGTAACATTATTGTTGTTGGGAACACATGCTGTTTTGTAAAGATCTGGCATTTACAGCAGCAGTAGTGTAATTATAGCAGTCTAGGAGATGTAGTGGTTGTTATTGATGTCTCAGTGGCAGCTGTATTTACACACACGTGTTACCTGTCAGAGTCCTCGGTGTGATCTGATAGTCTCATCATTCGTTGGAGGGCGGTATGCAGCCTCTGAAACTGTGTGACAAAGTGCTGAGCGAGTTAAAGGTCATCGTTTGGCAACAGCAGCTTTAATTACAGGAGCAGCCACCACAAATTAAATACATAAAAGCACGATTACCATATCTTTAGAGACAGGCGTGCTGTCTGTGCGTTAGATGCAGACGAAAACAATTGCAGCCCCCCCCCCTCCATGTAGTTGCATGAGGTGAATATTAATAAAGGTATTTCAACTCACCTCGGGACATGCCAGTTTTCGGATGCTCTCCCCAAGTGTGTGCAGGTTAACTTTGGCTCTGCTGCCCTTCTGCTGAGGTAGATCCTCACCTATTTTTCCATGCACATCCATAGAAATAGGCAATAAATCCGCGGCGTCAGCTGAGCGCTCCTCAAAGTCTCCGAGCTCATTATTTTTGGCGCTGCTGCTGCTGCTGCTGCTACTGCTGGAGAATGGACACTCTCCTGATATCTTCAGCTCTTTCAGCTTCGCGCAGAACATCTTGTAATCTCCTGGCTCTTCTCTCTTATTATCTAATTTCGGTGGGAGACTGTCCTGGTGGAGGAGCAGCTGTCTCTGCGGTCTCTGGGAGAAATTCCATCATCTGCTGCTGCTGCTGGTGGTGGTGTGCTGCTCATGATCCAGGGTACCAACTGTCCTCCTCCTCGCGACGCGCCGATTCAAATGATCAGCAGCATCAAAAGCCAGAGAGCGCATACAATATTCATTGAAAACTGCACGGGCAAATGATGGCAGCGAACTATCAGTGCCAAAAGCCAATGAGAACCTGGAGAAAAAAGAGCAGTAGGCCAATCCATGCGCAAGTGGGGCTGGTGTATCTGAACAACCTATCAGCAAGGAGAAATTATTTCCAGCAGACGACTCCTCGCATGCAATGCACTTTTTTATTTAGATCAGCCTTTAGACTGGGTCCCATCATATGAAACTGGTCCCTCCATGAAAGAATAAACATATTTCTATTATATTTATGTCGGAATTCAAGTGAATGTGCCTGTGGGGTTCAATTGTGTGTTTGTAGTTTTAATGTGATGTTGATTTCCCCACTGTACTCCCACAGAATACTAATAGTTTGATATGATTTTATTTCATTATTTCTCTGACACACACAAACACACATTCACACATAGGCTACAGTATCCCCCATACAGTATTCCCTGCTGTATTTCCCTTAGGAAATATTTGTAAGTTGATGTCTGTCTCAAGATTATAAATAACAAGGTTCCCACACCACTTAAGGCTCAAACAACAGGTCCACAAAATCTTCTTTAGGAAAGTAACCACCAGTTCCTTCAGACAGCCTATATTTACTATTCGTCAACAATACTGTAATTTTGTGAGACTGCAACTAATGATTTTTTTCATTGTCAATTCATTTCTAGAATACTCTGCTGATGAACTGATGAAAATGTAAGAAAAAAAGTTCCCAGATCCTCTATTGTCTTCAGATTACTTGTTTTGTCTAAAAAATAGTTCTAATCCCCAAACTGACAATTGTATAAGACAAAGAAAAGCAGAAAATCTTCATTTGAGAAGCAAGAACCAGCAAGGTGTATTTTATTTATTTATTTATTTATTTATTTGTTTGTTTGTTTTAAACTTTTTAACTTTTTTTAAAAGGAAAAATGCCATATATATATATGGCATTTTTCCTTTTAAAATTACTTAAAGAGGAACTCCACCAATTTTACACATCAAAGTCCATTTAGACTTCTAGGGGAGTACTACAGTATATGTCAAATATTTGTTGCATAAAGGCTTTTGTTGCTCCACAGAGAGCTGCACACAAATCTGATAAATTGCTGACATCACTTGAGTCAAAAATAGACCAACCAACTAATCTGTTTGTGGTTGAGTTACATTGTGGGTAATATAGGCAACATTGTTTGACTCCAGGGAATTAAAAAATACATCCATTGTGAGTCTGACAGTGTTAAAGGAGAGCAATGTTAAATCAGTTAATCAGGCTATTTTGAAATTTGTTACCAGTAAATTTTCTGAAACGACTAATTGATTAATTGACTATAATCATTCCAGCTCAGGTCCTCTGCCTGCAGGTGTCAGATGGCCTCATTTGCATGGCTTGGTTATGTACTGTACGGACATATTTACTGGTATTTTATTAACAGCTTGGTATTATTCTTACAGCTGTGCCTCTGTGCTGCATGGCTTATTTGTTCTGTGTATGACTCACTTTCAAATGACTTACTTGAGTGTTTTATTCAGATTAATATTACCATTGGTAACACTATACTTTATAAGACTATAGTCTTATTAAGACTAATAAGACTATACTATCTATGTCTTATTGCTTTGTCCTGCAAAATGTGTCTGTAACAGTATTTCTGGATGTTTTTGACATTGCATCAATGTTTTGCTGCTTCCTGTTGCTCTGCAGAGTTTATGCACTGTCTTCAGAGTGTATTTCTGAACTCGTCACTTTATTGGTTTTAGAACATCCTGCGAAAAACAACAGTTTTATGTTCCTAGCCAAGAAATGTGTGGCACATTTACAGAATCATTAACTAATGTGCCTTATCATTTATCCAATGAAATAAAATAACATTCAGTACAATATTTTCCATGCTAACATTTTCATATATGTCACAGAAAACACTGAACTGACTCAGATTTATTTTATTTAAGACTGTTCAGGAAATTGTTTTGTAATGATTATACTGTACATGTTGGGTGATCATTAATAAAACTAATGTCAAAAATAGATTTTGACATTAGACATTAGTCTTGTTAGCCTTGTTTGGTCTGAAAAGAGCATTTTCATTGTCTAACATAACAAATCCATTCCAGAGTTTAAATAATGAACAGCTTTCTCATTTGGGAATTTCTTTGCAGGATGACTCCTGATGAGCACGATACTTACTTTGGCAGTCTTTCAAGAACAAGGCTCAGGATGTTGTTGCCACATGACAACAAAAAGTTTATAGGTTAGAGATTAAAGGGGGGATTCTTTCATTAGGCTCCAGGGTGGTCACCACTGTTAGTGTAATTCATTAAACTGTTTTTGTCTGTAAGCCGAAAAAGTGGACATTTTAAAATGTGCTGGTTATTTTATCTGTGTGGTCATTAAAGACTGAATAAGAAAGGTCTTTGTCAGCTAGTGGCAAACAGCCAGAACTGGCCCCCCAATACAAATATTAGGCTCCATGACGAAGATTTTCATAATGGAATTTGCACGTCTCATGTAAATCACAAATATGTAAATAAAACTTTGTAGCATCTAATAATAGTTAATGCCCCTACATGAAGAGAGGCATGAAAATTACGACCTGCGCTGTGAGCTGTTCGAACAGTCCAAGGTGCTGAACTCTGTCCACTTTTTTAAATGAAAAAAGTTTTCCTTGAATTCAAACACAGTTTTGATCTCATGGCTGTTGTACCTGATCAAATACAAGTGGCAGATGATCAGTCCAGTTCAATTATGACATGTTTTTTTTTTCCTTAAGCAACAGCACGAACAACAGTGTTTTAATTAAGCCATAATTTATTAATCCCACTATCAAAATCTGGATCCAAGTCATTCTCTGCAGGCCCCGCCCCCAAATCCACGGCTGTGTGACATGTACTAGATAACCTGTCTATTACATCTCCATTATCATGCTCAAAACATGCAGTTATACTTTCACATATGAGTTACCCAACAAACATTAAAATAAACTGCAGTTTACTACAGTTTACTAAAGAGAAAATGGCATCTGCCCCTGGACACAGTCCTTAAAAAGTTTTATAAATTAATTTATTCTGAAATTAATTACAATAAATAAACCATACAGGCTGGTTTCCAACTCATGGTTTAGGTTGTTGTAGAAATAAAACCGTTCTGAGCAAATCTCTTTAAATGGACAGTTCACCACAAAATCAAAAGATACATATTTATTTTCCTCTTTCCTACGTAGTGCTATTTGTCCATCTAGATAGTTTTGGTATACGTTGCAGAGTTTTGGAAATAGTCTGCCTTCTCTCAAATATAATTGAACTAGATGTCGCTTGGCTTTTGGCACTCAAAGTGCCAAAAAATACATTTGAACTCAAGATAATTCACAGACCTTGTTGTGAGCAGTTTAATGTAAGAACTATTTTCTTTCTGAAGGAAAGAACGAAGTGTGCATCTACTCATGGACAAGAGGCTCGTGCTCGTGACAGTGCGGGATGTGAACATTCATGCTGTGCTCCTTGGCCAAGGTAGATAGTGTGGTGATATACCATCTAGCTCCAGTATACTCAAGAGAAGGCAGACATCTCTACAGCTGATATCTCCTAAACTCAGCCACTCACACAAAACCTAGATGGACAAATAGCACTACTGCTAAGAGGAAAAATATGTTTTTTTTCCTTTGTATACTTAAGAGGAGGGATTCAGGGGAAGTTCATTGAGCTATTGCTCTCGCAGTAAACTCAACTTGTTTTGATCTCATTGTCTGTAGTTGAGAAGGCTAACTTTAAAACCTTAAACCTGCTGTACCCAAATGTAAGAGTCCTGTCAAACAAGCCTACTTTAAAAGACCAACTCAGTGAGCTCTTGCTTTTGAAGGCAAATTATAGAGGACATCTTCTTTTTACAAGCAACATTTGTTCAAAATGATGACGAGCAAATAAATGAGTTTTTCCCCTTTTTTCTAATGCACACTTAATACTGAAGTCACTGGATGACAACAATGTCAAAACACAGTCAATCTTTTTCAGTCTGTACTACAGAAATACACGAGTTCCTCTTTCAGTGCTTTTCCATTCACGAGATAAGTGTAAATGAACCATGGTGACGTCTTGAAGCAGATCTTACAGGCTATCCTCAGGTCTTAGTGACCCATCTGCCAACACAGAGGTAACACCTGTTGTTGCCGCCTCTCATCAGGACCCAGAGGAGATCGCACCAACTGCACTAGCATAAACAAACATCTTTGTCATGATTATCTACAACACAGACCTTCTGATCTGTGCTAAGACAGTGGGACAGAAGAAGAGCCGAGGAAGTTATAGGTCTTTTATTTATTTAAGGTAACTGTGAAGAATTTAATGGTGTCTAGTGGTGAGATGTCAGATTGAAATCAAGTCGCCTCACCCTCCCCTTTCAAGCATGTGTACAAGGGTCTAATAATGACTGAATCTCTAAAAAAGGAATAATCAGAAGTTTTCTATGCAGGGCACAGCAGCTGATAGATGTCTGTGAGCTAAGCTAACACAGTAATGCACTTCTTAGAGCTGCTCCAGGACTTCCTACAGGCAGGTTTAACTTGTGCTCGCTGCTGTTTGTGAGGGAACATGGACTGTTTGTAATATCTAAATCAGAGGTGGACACACTTTTTCCCTTTAAGAGCCAAAACTGAAACTACACAAAATGATACCAAATTCCATTAACTTCCTGTGCAAAGAGTCGCTCTATCCATCTGCTCAGATTATGAAAAAATAATTAATAATTAGGGATCCTAAAGAGTTAAAGAGTTTAAAGAGATTATTTTGGGGGGCTTTTGCCTTTATTGGACAAGGCAGGTGATGGTAGACAGGTCAGAGAGACAAAGGAGACGACAAACAAAAATAAAACCGTATAAATAAAATTTTTTATCTTTTTTTTTTTTTTAATTAAAACTAGAAACATCTGGCGGGCCAAATCAAACATTATGGTGAGCCAACTTTGGTCCGGCCGCCCCACTTTGGGCAGCCCTGATCTAAATAAAGACTAACAGGCTTTACAGAGGCCAGATGAGTCTGTTTTTTACTGTCAGTAACTGGGTGGTTTGAGACAATTTGTTTTAGAGGCATTTTTCATCCTAACTTATGTTTTTTGAACAAATTCTTTCTCCCTCTGCTGTTGTTTTCAAGATTCACTGCAGTCCTGGTGTTTTCTCCATACTGACCTGACTCTCATGCCCATGTTGCCATGTATCACCACCCTAGTTGATAGCTGTCACTTTGTTGGCCAAAAAATATTGTTAGGTGACATTAATGTGACTCGTGCCCCCTGGCTACCCAGAGGTGGAGACTAGAAATCCAAGCTACTAGCCTGTAGGTTTTCATTAACACCAACTACATCACTGTGACAACACTGGATGCAGGAAGAACAACAGATTTTACAGTATTACAATTCCTTCTCTGTCAATATAGCACATACTAAGGAATTTATTGCTTCAATTGACTACATTTACCATCAGTACTGACTGGATAAACACATGAAAAGTGTCAAAGTTAGTTAATCAAAGTGGTTAATCTTTCTGATCTGTTGATTCAATGTTTAGAAAATAACTTAATGTAACAGCACATTGTGGAAAACTGTTACATGAGAAGCATTTTTTACAACCAGAACTTCAAAATTCATGCACTAATTGCTTGCAATTAAAATGTTTAGTAAAAGGAGAAATCTGTAATATGTTTATGGTAATAAATCATAATATGACCATGTTATGTCATCAGAGATCATCAGATCAGAGATTCTGTGCAGAATGACTATTTATTTGCCTGTTTGACATTAATCAGAGCTCAAATTAATGCTGAATGTTTTCTGAATGAGTTAGTGTCTGTTTATGAGTCATAAGAAATGATTAATAATCTTGTAGAAGACGTAGATGTTTATAACAGTTAAACTGAACAAAATGTTAATGGAGTCTGGCAGTGAGACAGGGAGTCACTGAACTCAGACTCCAGAGTGTCTATTTTCAGAGCAGTGGGCGTTTATTTTCAGGACAACATAAACGACTCATTCTGAGACATTAGTTCTCAAAGTACAGCCTGCAGGCCAATGGCGGTACTCAGAAATATATTGTGCTGCCTCAGAATGTGACATGACATGCATGCATTATATCGGAATCATCTGCAGTCCATTTCAATATTTTTTTTACTGTCAGTAGCCTATTTGACACGATACTCAACAACCTGTAGAAAGCTACTGGTTGCATGGCAACTAGTGACTAAAGTTAGCAATCAGTGGACAACTTGGCAGTTAAATGTGGAAGTGAGAATGAAAAGCCATTACAGAAAAAATGCTGTAGTTTAAGGGAAAAAAAAGTTTTCTGGAAAAATAGATAAACTCTCACTTCATCAGACCTCAGGGGACAGATAAAGTGATCTGTCTTATCTACAGACAGGTGAATTCGGTGCACAAGGAATTTATTAATACCATTCTCTAATCCAGAATCATATTTCAACTAAATTGTTTGGTATGCTGGAATTCACAATTATATGGACAATTGTAGTTCACAGAGGTTTTGGTTTACATTCAGTGATATTCAGCCATATTCTTCAAGAGATCCCCTGCACTGGACCTTTAAGTAAAAGTAAAAATCTAAAAACAACAACTAAAAGTCATGCATTCAAAATCTTACATAAGTAAAGATTACAAACGTACTGGTGAGAGTGCCTTCTGTTTTTATGCCCCCAAACTGTGGCACTCTTTGCCTTTTGACATTAGATCGGCAAGCTCTCTTGGTATTTTTAAGAGGAGAGTAAAGACCTATCTTTTTAGTCTGGCTTTTAATTGTTAATTTGGTAGTAATGTTACAATATTGGTCTTTTAACCTCAATCATTAGGCTTTTTTTTTCTTTACCCCAGTGTTCCTTTTACGTAATTCTAACAACATTCATTTTATTGTTTTATTGTTGTAATTTTATTCTTACATTTTTTTGTTTTTATTTTGGATTTTTATCATTCTTTGCTTGTTTTTATTTGTTTCCTGTCTGTTGTTTTAATTTTGCTATGTGAAGCACTTTGGGCTGCATGTTTGTATGAAAAGTGCTATATAAATAAAGCTGAGTTGAGTTGAGAGTTAAAGTAGTATTATCAGAAAAATGTAAAAGTATTGAATATAAAAGAACTCATTATGCAACATAATTTCATCTTTTAGTGTTGTATTATTATATATCACGTTATTGTATTAAGGTAAGAAAAGAAAAGAAAAGAAAAGAAAAGCTTTATTAGACCCATGCACAAGGAAATTTATGGTGTTACAACAGCAAAAATAGAAAGAAGCACCAATAACAAGCAATTTTTAATAAATAAGTAAAAAAGCAAGTAGATGTCTCGACCCACTCAAGCATATAGTTGAACAGTTTTTTTCTCTCTCATTCTTTCATGTTTGTCTCTCAGATGTTGTCCTGCAGGGTGAGCACATTAGTGATGGGGGAGGACAGAAGACCACCACCCAGAGCTCATGCCTCAGTAGGAGACCAGTGGTGTGAAGCTGAGGTCATTTGATATCCAGAGGCAAACGATGTGTGCTGCATGCTACATCAATATATCACCATGGGCTGTGCTGCTCCACTTTCTACAGTTAATCACCCGGCCAGCTCCCTGTTGTTTGTGAAATAGGTGAGATCTAATAATAAAGTAAAATAAAAATAATAAACACTAACAGCAGCCTGTATTAATACTCACTTTGTTGAATTTTTGCTCTCCCTCTCTCTTCCTCCTATATGCACGCACACAGATACACTAACAATCATGCATTGTACATTGTAAATCCTTTGTCTTGCACAACAACAACAACAATTACAATAATTATTATAATAATTATAATATATTTTAAGGTACATGTTGGATAGCCATATGTTTCCAATATGGCAGCTTTAAGGGGCTTAGAAAAACCTGACAGCATTTGTTTTTTCACTGTTTTATTATCAGATGAGCTTTAAAAAGCATAATGTCAGGAACAAGGTATCCTTCTACTGATATAAAAGCATAAAGAGAAGCAAATAGACAAGATTCCCATTGATAATATTGCATATGTTTACATTGCCTGATATAGACAAATAAAGATGAGTCAACTAGAGTCATACTGGCCATTAAAAGATCCCTTCATAATGCTGGAAGCAATGCGGGACAAACTCCACAGTCCTTGTTTTGTGCAAAAAATGTACTTCAGAGTTTATCTGTTGCTAATTTGAGGTTTCAGCAGTCTGAGTTTAGCCTGGGAACTGGACGAATCTGTGAGCTTATGTTTCATTTGCTCTGGCAGATACTTCTGGCCACGCTCCCATTCAGACAGATTTCAACCCGTCCTGAGTCTCTCTGGGCCAGTCACAACTGTTTATTCAATATGGGATGGGTTTGATATGAAGATTGATATGAAGAGGATTGCTGAGCTGATCAAATATGATTCAAGATTCTGTCACCGCATTGACAATTTCTTGCCTCGGCTGTTTTCAGAAACACATTTTTGTGTACTGTTTAGCTGTATTTTGAGACAGTTTGTGACCAGGCTGCCATTTTTTTCCAGCTTGAAAACAGACCAAGTACTACTACAACTTTTTTTCAAGATTAAAAAATGTGTTCAAATACACAACTGCATTTTAAAATAAAATGTTAGTTGCTTAACAATGTTGATGTTGAATGAATTAAAAGCTACATGAACAAAAACAAGAAAAATTTCTGAAAAGAGAAGCAACTTAATTCTTTAAACAGCCATCAACCAGTGGCTTTTTTGATTGGAGTGGCCCAAGTGAGGCACCAGTTTATGCAGGGTGGCGTGAAGTATGCACGCGTGTATGCATAAACGCACACGGACACACACATGCGAACATTAATGTACCATTTCTCATATCTACTTACATTACAATATCATACAATTTCTTACATTCCTGTTTTTAAATTTTTTGTTGCAGAGCTAAACAATCCCACCAATCACATTACAACAGTGTGGCACCATAAAAATAAAATAAAATATAATGTAAAGCTTCTTTAACTCCTCAAAAAGAAATTGTACCTCCATTATACTTACATAATTTATTTTTTTCCAGTAAATTAATCTTGTAAAAAGATTCAAAGTGGGCTACAAACTTGGTAACTTTGCAAAAACAAGCAAACAAATCAGTTCAAGATGCTTTTACTGACTGTCAGTGATTATGAAATTATAAATAGCTACTGGTGAACTTTGGCAAAAAAAAGAAACCAGAACAGTACACTGAAGTGAGTTATCCCTAAATAGTCCACTTCCACTTTGCTGTGATGTCTGCACAAATATTTGTATACATGTATAGATATTTTCTCATAACTATTGTTACACTCCACCATCTATCATTTTGTCACAAATGATTACACAACCAAATGGTCCAAATATATTGAGTCCAAATATAAACTTTGTTTATGTCCATATGATGAATGTGCACATGTCATATGAGTTTCCAGAGTGCCTGCCATATTCTCTGTCACTGCACACACTCTTTCAAAGATCCTAATACTCTGTTTATGATACACAGAGAGATAGCTAATCTCATCACAAATCAGGTCCAGCACACTAAATCCACAAGAACTTAACAGCCATGACGTCAGACCTTCACAATGTATATACTCTGAAGGCTGCACTCAGTTTAACAAGGAGACACTTTTTTCAGGCTGATGGCAACAATCAGGCACATAAAGACCTTTAATAGAAACCTGCAGTAAATCTTCTTGGATAATGTTGCATTTATGCACTCTAGTGGATTTTTTCAGTGTATATTTTGAGCACTGTGGGTCAAAACTACGAGCACCTCAGTGAACTCATGTTTCCTTTTTCAAGATGTTTTTCTTTTTGAGTCATTCCATCTGTATGTTGCTGTTAAGGAAATCTGCTACATTGCAAGGTTATTAATTAAAGGTTACTAAAACTGAACTAAAAACTGAAACTGGGTGTGAAAAAACACTCCAGGTGACTGAAGTAAACTAGACTTTTGGGGGGGGGGGGGGGGGGCATTTATTACTTACTTGTTATTCTGTTTCTTCTTTACTGTTATTTTTATATTGGAGCACTACAGCCAAAGTTTTTCCACATGATTGTACTTGTATAACCCACTGACAAGAAACATCTTGAATCTTGAATCTAGAATCTAGAATAAAAATAGGAGATGTCTTTAGTTTTAGTCTTGGTAAATCTGGTCAAATTTGTCAATAAAAGAAACATGAGGAGAAGAGGCTGTGAGTCAACTGCCTTCGCCAAGTGCTGTGTTTGTATTGTACCTGCTCTGAACTTCTCAAATCTTGCCCCTGATAAATACCCCCCATATAAAAAAAACCCAAAACTAATTCTGATACTAACCAAAAACTTAATTTAAACTAAACATTTAGACACTAAAAACTAAAAAGAAACAAGCAAAACCACTTCAGCTGAAAAGGAAACTGAACTGAAAACAAAAATTAAAAACAAAATACAAATAAAAGCAAATGAAAAATATGAAACTATAGTAACTCTGCAACACTGAGACAACTGATTTTGAATGTTTGTATGAGAAGGGGTGTTTCAGCTCCTTTTCCCAGCAATCCTACAAACCATTGAGGATTTTATCCAGAAGCAACATAAGAACAAAACATGACTGACCTAAAACTGATCTCATTTTTAAACTCTGCCTCTGGGCGTGTGCTTTATTTGACTTTCCAGTAATGAAAAGGAATCATTAATAGGTTACAAGGCTGTAATGTTAATCTGTTGCAACAGATCCTTCGATTTACAGATACTTACCCATATTTGTATTTACCCTTAATTGCTCAAAAAATCATCCTTTGTTTGGAGAAGATGAGTTAATTACGTAATTGTATCTGATTTGTCTAGAAATGCAGCCTGTGCCTCTGTTGTTAAGTTCACATAGATTTGTAATGACGCTTGCTGCAAGAGATGAGAGTTAGAAAGCTCCTACTTCTTCATGCATATCAACGACATACAGTGTCTCTAACTATGTGTCCACTCACCCTGCCTGGCCTTACACGCATGGCTGCCATGTAATAGCCTCAGGCAAACAGGCAATGCACCAAGAAACCAGTCTCACTGTTCTGCTATGTATTAATTATGATCCTTTGTGTTCATATCTATATCTGTGTCTCTCTGTATCTTAATCTTCATACTTTATCTTTATCTTAATATAAAATCCAGATAAAATGCTTTACATAATGATAAAAATACAACAGTGTTGACGTATGTTTTAAAGTGTTACATAAGACGGGTGACATGGGCACTGATGCTGGAATAATTAGATATAGTATGCATCACTCAATCCTAGTAAAGCAGAACCACCATCAGAGACACAATGAAAAAGAGAGAAAGAAAGAAAAACATTTATGTTACACAAAATTATGTTTTGTTTTGTTTTACTTTTCTGTAATTGTTACTTTGATCATGTGAATCCTTGGGAATTTAAAAGGATCAGTGTGTAGGATTTGGTGGCATGAAGCGGTGAGCCTGCAAATTGCACCTCATCTCACTGTCTCCTTCCAAGCGTGCAGGAGAAACTATGGCTGCTGGATTGTCTGCTACATGCTGCTGCAACCAGACGACTCCATGGAGCAGGACCCACACGTTGTTGGGAGGTGGAAGTTAGCCTTCGATGCTTTCTGCCCAGAAGCCTGTCTTAGTTAGATTAGGGGTAAAACATGGTTTGGGTTAAAATAGCAAGATTTTTAGGAGAAATTGCTTTCTGGCAGAAAGCTCTTAAGCATAACTTCTCTCATGCACAATGCACAATAAAATTAGCGGGTAGAATTTTTTTCTTTCAGAAAGCTTTTGTGGCAGAAAAGATTAAAGAAGTCAGGCTACACAAAGCAACTAAGACCACATCGGCAGAAGGCTGCAGTGGCTGAATGGGTGACATAGGACTTCCACCCAGACTGGTGTTCAGTTTACATGTGAGACTTGTTGACTTTTTTAGACTTACTTGCCTTTAACAAATATTGTCAGTTTTCTGTTGCAGGTGGATTAGCTTTGGGCAACAAAAATACTTTGTTAGGTTTAGGAAAAGACCATGGTTTGGGTTAAAATAGACTGTTAACCAAGTGTTAGACAGGCTTTCTGTCAGAAAGCCTTGAAGACTAACTTCTCCAGTTGGCAAAGAGGACCCATGCTCTCTGTAAAAATAAAAAGCTCATTCTAATGTAATCAAAACACACTTGTTATTTTCAGGTGATTATACACTGATGAAAACATACTTTATATTATATTTAATATTATATTCTATCTCTGTCATATTCTGATAATAAACCCACTTAGATCTGACGCTGGACTCATAAAAACCTTATTCTGAATTAATCTAATCTAATTTGACTCAAATCAAAAAGGTTTGGAACTGCTGCTGTTACTCAGGAAGATTTTTCAATTACGAGTTACCATGAATGCACCATGAGTGGGCGTGGTCACTGTGGTCCAATAGAATGCCGCAACCAGAGACACGTTGAATATTCTCTATAACAGACATGTCAGCCCCCAGTGGTTAGAGAACTAGAGACATTTAAGTGTTTTTACATTAGAGGACCGAGCTCCACGATGGTGAGTTAACCGATAAATTATCGTTCATGTCTTCCTCTGTTCAGCTGTTTATTTCATTGACTCAGCTCGCTGCTGGCTGCTACATGAGCACTATGACAGCTGGCAGCGGCTCCTCGCTTCCTGTCAGAAAAACCACCACAACAACCAACATAAACGTTATAAACTTTGCCGTTTTAACGTTATAAACGTCTCCTGTGCTATCTCAGGTTGTTGCTGACTCTCCGTCGTCCGACACAGGGACCATCCTTCGTGTCAGAGGGCCACTGGAGCTCAAGTGTCAGCTGGACAGCACAGATGGTACGTTCAAGGACCTTTTACTCCAATAAATTTTAATATAGTTATCCCAAAATCAAGCTTAATGGGGCTACAGCAACAGTTTTATTGTACTAGCATTATTTTGGTGGCGTCACAGAATTCACTTTCTTTGCTGCTGCATCATGCATTTATTACTAAACAGGAGATACATCACATCAAAGGAAAGACTCCACTTCCCAGAATACAACGTTCATACCTCTACCTGCAAGACCATAGCAAGGATTTTAAAAATATTGAGGTCAAGAGTCTAAAATACTCCAGTGCAACCCCACCCATCCTAAGCAATTTTTGATTTGAAAAAAAGTTTGTTAAATGTTCATTCTAATCACTATCAACAAACATCTGTCTGCTAGAATAACATTTGGAATAACATAACATTTGTGTTGAAGTAGGAAATCCTAGTATCGCCTTAAAACTGAACCACAATGTGCACAATGAGACAAAAAAATTCAGGTGCAAGACAAAAGATATCACTGGAGGGTACAAAAGAGAAATATCTGCACACTGTTTGGCTTGAAATAGTTATTTTAATTCTCTTTTAGGTAATTCTCTTTGAAGGCAATGTTTTGATCTAAAAGATCTTCCTCGGGTCTGAGGAATCAAAATATTTATTTGGAGCCAAACCGTGTGTAGATGTTTCTATTGTGACCTTAACACTGAACCATTAGCCTAAACTTCGGGAATTTTAGCTTTTAGAAACATCTGAATTGGGCAAAAATAACCGACTATGTGATATTTCTCTGTAATTCTAGAATGCAAACCCCTCCTCAATACATTGAAATTCCCTGAAACAAAAACAAGGGCATGACTATGGTCTCTTCAGTGCTCCTCAGATGTGTTCCTTTAGTGCTCTATCATACACACTGAAGAAAAAAACAAGTATGAAAGAAACGGGTAGAGAAGATAAAGAATGTTTATAAAGTGCGGTGCCACCTGTCATAACGGTGAAGTGATGGTAAAGAACTTATGTCATCTGTCTGTGTCTGCTTTCAGCGCTGGTCATGCACAGGGTCATCTCGAGAACATTTGAGACGCTTCGCTCTCAGGTGAAGTCTGAATCCTGTGTTCTGACAGTCTGTGGCAGTCCTGTTATTATTTGGCCAAACAGAGGAGTTCATGCGACACCTGAAGAAATAACTCCGAACACGCTGTGTGAAGATTTACATCAATGGATACAGTAAGTTCACACTTTTAAAATACTTTTATTTTCTTCCATATCGGGGATCTTCAGCTTTTTTTTTTCTTTTCGTTTGGCTGAATTGTGATTTAAGGTTTTTATTTATTTCAGGACAGATGAACAAGAGAGTGCCGGAAAGAGATCTGCAAAAAAGAAAAGCAAAAAAAGTTCAGGAGCGGTATGTACTTGTTTTTTTTTATGAAGATGGTTGGAAGTTGAGACTTTTGCAACATTCTGCATTAATACGGGAATAATCAAGGTCAAGGTAAACTTTATTATCCCAAATAGGCAAATTCAGCTGGTCCTGGTGCCAAAATACACAGGACTGACAGAAACCGACAAAATCCCACAATAAATCCCAAAAACACTGCAGAATTTTCACTCTGTGAAACACTAGGTACTCTATCTGCCACAGAATCTGAGCAGTGTTTTGCCTTGTAGATAAAACTAAGTAGGAGTGCAGTGATTTTCATTAAAATTGAATTTTCTCAGTGAGTCAGCAATTTGCTTGGTGTGTTTGACTGTCTTAAAAGGGTAAAAAAAAGGCCCATTACAGTTTCCCAGAGCCCAGTGTGATGCCTTCACATGTCACATGTTTCATTTTGCCATCCCATCAGGGACCCTGATAAAGACCTGTTGACTTTAAATACATATTTTCATTTGCATTGGATTGTTTTTGAAGGAGACTTGCATTTAGTTTTTTTTTTTTTAGTGAGACCAATATACAGTATATGCAATGAGGCCTTCACAAGATGGATTAAGCACAGAACCCCTTAAGTATCCAGAGATCACCTGTATGATCACTGCAAAGACCCAGCAAACCAGACCCATCCAATAAGTTTTGCACAAACAGTTTTGTGTGGGGGGAAAAAATGATGATCATAGCAGAGGAAGGCATGCATTCATTCATTTACCTCTGGGTCACAGGGTTTTTGCTACACCACTCTGCTATTCACCCCAGATGGGACTCGAACCCACAATCCCTGGCTTAGGAGGCCAGTGCCTTATCCGTTAGGCCACTGGGGCTGCTGCATCTGCTTGGGAACAACTGTGCACGAGTCACTGTTCAGTGGAGCTAACATGGACACTGTTGTCCTTCATTTTGTTTGAACATGCAGCCATTGTGCGATGCAAAATAAGGGGATCATGAAAGCGTTCAGTGCCTACCTGATGTTGTTCATTGTAGCCGTCACTGCAGATTAATAGTTTAGTCTATACAGTGTCAGAAAAAAGTGGGGAAAAAGTTCAAGGTGACGTCTTTAAATGTTTTGTTTTGTCCGACCAAAAGATAGGGATGTAATGACACCAAAAGCTCAAGGTATGATAATACCACAATTATAATGTTATTGTGATATAAAAAGATAATTAAATGATAAATCTGATGTGTACAGCAGTTTTTGTTTGTATAGAGTTTATTTTTCCCTTTAACTTAAAGTGCTTCTGCTTTCTGTAAGATAAGATAAGCTAAGATATTTCTTTATTAGTCCCACAACTGGGAAGTTGACAGTGTTACAGCAGCAAAGTGGACAGCAAAGATATAAAGAAGCATCAATAAAAAATATAAAATCAGAATTAATTAAATATGATTATAATTAAAATATGAGCAAGAGGAAATATTAAAAATATGAACAATTTAAACAGGAAATTAAACTAGGAACACTATAAACAGGGGAAATATAAAAATAGGAACAATATGTACAATATCAGGAGACTCAGCAGTTGAATTTACACCATTGCACAGAGGAAATATGCATATTGCACATAGAATGATGATAATACACCTGATAATTGTACATTGAAATGAAAATTCACCTGAGTGAAATATTGCACAGTATGAAGTAACATTACACCTAAAAATAAGTGGTAATATTGCACAGTTGTTGTACGTGGAATTGCAGACCAGTTGTCAGTTTTGGTGTGTATGTGGTGCGCTACATTATCAGTCTTTAATAAAATAAAATAAAAGTAGCCAGCCGTGACCTAAGCCAAAAAATTTGATGAATTATCTTTGGGGCTGTAACAGTTATTTTCATTATCAATTAATCAACTAATTACTTGGTTTATAAAACGTCTGAAAAAAAGTGAAAAAAAACTCTTTACAGTTTCCCAGAACCCAGTACGATGCGTTCACATGTCTTGTTTTCATAGCAGAGTTTTGTATCGATCTCTGGGTTATGGGGCCCAGCATGTTCTCGGTACACCATCCTGTTAATCACCCCAGATGGGATTTGAACCCACAATTCCTGGCTTAGGAGGCTTATCCATTAGGTCACTGGGGCTGCTGCAGTCCCTGTGGACCAACTGTGCAGAAGTAACTGTTCATGAAAGAGTTCAGTGCCTGACTCGATGTCATTCATTGTAGCTTACACTGCAGATTAATAGCTTAGTCTATGCAAAGTAGGAAAAAAGTGAAAAGAAAATGCATTTTGTAGTTTGTCAAAGTTCGAGATGGTGTCTTAAAATGTTTCATTTGGCCCGTTCAAGAGTCCAAAATCCAAAGATACAGGGGGATAAAAGCAAGCACTCATATTTCAGGATTTAAAATTTCAAAAACATTGAAATTATTTTGTAAATAACTGTTGATTAATTTTCTGTCCACTGACTTACGCAGTATTGAGCAACTGATTGTTTCAGCTCTAAACTTAAGGATGTTCACCTGTGTCTTATTGTCTTTATGGTGTCTGTGTGTGTTTGTGCTTTAATATAAATTCACATTTGTCATTCAGAGTGTCATCAACCTTTGCCTGATGATGGAGGTGACACAAACCGGCTCTGTTTCAGCCCCAATCCTGAGCAGAACAGTCCAGAAATCCCACTTCCTGTCTACAACTCTTCCAATGGACTGTGTTGTACGCACCACCTGCAATGACACAGTCAAAGAGTACGTCTTCACCTTAGCAACCTTTAATTTTATTATATTACTGACAAAACTCACCACCGTCCCGCTGCCATGAATTGTTCTGCTCACCATTAAAGATTTTTGTTTTGTTGCTGCAGAGCCTTTGAGCGCCTGTTGGAGGCGCTGACTCATCAGCTGTGTGAGATGGAGAAAGTGACCCTGCAGCACATGAAGGGGACCATGCTGCTGGTCCCTGAACCGCTCCACTTCCTCCTCCCTGAGCCAAAAGGACTTGTGACTGTGGTTTATCCAGCAGGGGTGCCTGACAGCCAACTAGAGACACGGCGCAAGGTAACAACCACAAATCCCAAACAAACAGGCAGGCAACATGTAGCTTAATGACAGTGAAAAACACTTTGTTATAATCTCAGGCCCTGTTTACACCAAGTATTAACATGTGTCCTGGGTGATCTGATCACAAGTGGACACCTCTCAGTACAGGTGGTGAATGCACCAAAGATACACTGAGTACGCACTGAGAATAGGTCAGAGCACATTTGGAGGTGGTCTGGGCTGGATTTGACCACTTTCTGTCAGCAGTGTGTATGCAATGTGTCCTGGGCCTCACTGAAGGACAGCTGACATGCAATAAGTACACCCAAAACATGCTGCCTGATTTCCATTTGGTTCACTGTAGTGCAAATGACATGTTTGGACTTTCATACCTGCCAGATAAGCTGCAAATGTTTGTGTCTGATTTCACCACTGAGCTAGTAACTGCAGTGTCCCCAGACTCCCTTAAAAACTGAGCAATTTCAAGAGTCGAGTGAGGAGAAAAATTTTATTAACTTTGCAAAATGGCTACAGTAAATTCTTCTTATTGTAAATTCATCATTAAATGCATTACACTGAGTAGCTTCTTTCTTTGTAAAATTATTTTGTCATGGCACCGCTGTACCGGTGGCTACCAATGCTTATCTGCCAGCATTTAGCTGCTGTTTTTGTGCGTGTGTTTGTTTCAACTGATGTATGAGTGAAAAAAACACATTTTATTGATGGTAAACATCAAGTTTGAACAATGTAGGGTACCTCTTTCTCCTTGAACAAAAATCACTCAGTTTTGTGAGTTGTGAAGTTAGGAGAAGGTTTAGAAACTTTTTTAAATGCTGTATAAACTATACATACAAATTCTTAATTATTTTGCCCATTTGGCAAACACTATACGTGAAGTTATTTCTTTTTTTATGTAAAAAAAAAACCTTGTTCCTGTTGGTCTGTCGAGACACTGGTTAAAAACAACAACAGGTTTGGTCTTTGCAAACATGAGTGATTTATTTGGAAGTCAGATCTGCTCACAAGTGGTTACTCAGTTTTGGTTTTGGTTACTCAAGCTGTGACACAGACACATGTTAATGCCAGGTAGGAACTTGTGCCTTTATTGAGATAGATGGTGATTAATGTTTATCCAACAGGCAGCGGATCCAACTCATTGTGCCAGCATGAAACTTATTTATGTTATTTTCTCTTTTTTTCCCCATTATGTTCTACACAAAATCTCTGTCTGTGTAGGAATTACATCAACAGTTTGAGCTCCCAGATGACTGGCCCCATTTTAGAAGAGCTAATGCTTACCACTTTCCCAATGAGCCCTATAGAGACGGGTACCTCAGAAACCCTCACCTGGTCCTCACACATCCCAGTCTGGACAATGGAAAGGTATGACTAATCACCAAATTAAAGTCTGACACACTGGATTTCCTATTTCATAGATGGATATTGAGACTCTGCAACCATTAGTAACCTTGATTTGTCTTTGTTACAGGTGTACCTGGTCCAGGGGACCTACAGTTATCACCACTACATGCAGGACCACATGGACGACAACGGTTGGGGCTGTGCTTATCGCTCCCTGCAGACCATCTGCTCCTGGTTCCAACAGCAAGGCTACACGGAGCGGCCGGTGCCCACCCATAAGGAGATCCAGCAGGTAAAGTGGTGGTCCTGTAGATATGATACAGCAGAACTATCACAATACAACAGAGATGTCCAAATGGCTGCTTCTAATGGGCTCTGTCCTCATCAGGCTCTGGTGGATGTTGGAGACAAACAGGCGTCCTTTGTGGGATCACGGCAGTGGATCGGATCCATCGAGGTTCAGGCTGTTCTGAACCAGCTGCTGGAGGTGACATCCAAAATCATGTTTGTCAGGTGTGTTGTGTGATGTCTCTGGATGGCACCTTGTGCAAAGATGTACGTATTATTTTTAACTGATGATTTTTCTCATCAGTCAAGGTTCTGAGTTGGCCTCCAAAGGCAGAGAACTGGCCAACCATTTCCTCACTGAGGGGACTCCTGTCATGATTGGTGAGCTGCAAATATTTCAGACCTATTCCTAAACGGTTTTTGGGAATTTGGGCCTTCAATGCAACTTCAATAGCTTATATGTAAAACTCAGTTTATTGTGATTTTTGACAAATGATACAGTATTGTATCACATATTCACTGATATATTGTACACATTGAGAAGACATTGAGCAAACAAAACAGGATATAGTGACAATAAAAAAAACAACACAAGATGAAAAAATAAACCCCCAATAATCCAAAATTAATATCAAAAGACAGGATAATCAGATATCAGATATGTGTTTTTACAAGAAAGAAAACCAAAATTTTGCAGGGTATTACAGAGTATAACTGTATTATTCTGACTTTTTCTTTTTATGGATCAATGGGAAATTGTATTTTCGCTCAAGCCACAATGAAAATGAAAAAAACGGAAGATTTGACCTCAGTGGTGGAATGTAACTAAGTACATTTACTTAAGTACTGCACTTATTTATACAAACTCAAGGTACTTGTACTTAACATCAGTATTTCCATTATATGCAACTTTATACTTGTATTTCATTACATCTCAGAGGCTAATATTGTACTTTTTACTCCATTACGTGTCTAATACCCGTAGTTATTTGTTACTTCTCAGATTAATTGAAAGAACAAGTGTTCTTTTATGAGTTGAGAAAATTCTCCTACTTCCTTTTTTAATACTTTAATTTTGTTAGTTTTTGTATGAACATAGAACAGATGAGTTCTGGGACATTACAACACAGTCAGTGAAAAAAGAAACAAAAGCACAGGTACAATTCATAATTCGTATAAAAGGTAGAATGGAAAAGGATAAAAGTACATTAAAAGTATGGATTATTATAGAAATCAAATTTTTGCCTTTATTTATCTCCCTTCTCCCTTTGCAGACAAAGAGTGAAAGTCATTAACTTCATTGAGTGAATAGAGTTGATAATGTTGATAAGAACTGGGAGGGTCTTCTGGAGCCAGCATGTTGTAATTGTATTTTTACTTGGGGCCATAAACTAGGAGATACTGCAATGCCCAGGTCAAAGTACAAGTAGACCATCAAGCAACTGTGTGAATAAGCGATCTGCAGACTTGATACAGACAAATACTATCTGCTGTTTAGCAGGGACGAAGGAACAACCTAAGGGTAACAGTTCAAACTCTGACCAAAGGGGCTGATCTTGGCACTCCAGAGGGGAATATGACTTCCTAAACACCTGCTTGTTCTACAGGTCTATAAGTTGGGCTTGATTCCTCCCTGAAATCTTACTAGTTACTCTGATGAGGCTACCAGCCCTGTTTTTGCTGACAGGGTCAGACTGTCTCAATAAAACTTCTATAAAAGTCTCATCGTCTCGGAGGAGACATTAAAAGAGGGCATTTGTCTCAAAAAAGGAGAGACGTCGTTGGACCTTTTTCATGCTGGAGGCAGCATCAGATTCAAAGCACAGTATTTAAAGTAGTTAAACACAACACGAAACTTATATAGCAGTAAAATGCGACATACACATTAGTGCAACAGTGATATTAATCCAAAAGCATCATATAAAATGTATATAAACACTGCATGACTCTGCCATTTTCAAATTGATTGACACTGACAATTGATGACAATTGGCAATTTGTTGTTTATTTGTTTTGTTTTTTTATACAGGGACTACACATCACTTTAATTTGTTTGTTTTATGACATCAGCAACATCTGTAAACACAACAGTAAATCATGCCTACTGTGTATTCTTCAATTATCAGTTGCACAGTAATGCTTATTTTATTAGTTTAATTCTTCAATTATGCTCAATATTACAATATACTTGTAATTTAGCAGGTCAGAAAAAAGTAGTAATTGGCCCTTTAATGATAATGATAAATATCAGGTTTATTAAAATGTGTTTAACCATTTAAAAGCCCATTTCACTGATGGTTGGCAAAGATGTACAGATCTTAATTCCCTGTTACAAATACAGGCTTGGTAAAATCTTGGTTAGGGTTTTTCCTAAGATGAATGCCAAGCATTTATTCTTTTTTTATTTTATTTTATTAGGGAGGTAAGGAAAGACATTTGAGTACATAAATCACATTTACATGAAAACATTATAATAATGACATAACTCAAATAACTTGCATTAAAGTGATATTCCACTTTAAGAGATTAACCCACGCAGTATATACTCACCACCATGTCGATGTGATGGTGGATGAAAATCTTCAATTTCCAAAACAGTCCTGGAGTTTTAGGAGAAACAGGATAGCAGCCTCATCCAGTACAATGGCAGTGAATGGTGACCACGGATAAAATGTTAAAAAATAGCACACAAAACAAACACAAAATGTCTCCATCCTGCTTGTGTGGTGTAATCCAAGTGTCCGCAAGCCGCGACATTAAAAATTAACCGCAAAAGACGCCATTTTCGCCATGTTTTTAGCAGAAATATCAGCTGTTGCACGTAGCTGGTAAGATGTAAACATGGCGTCGATCTCGCGAGACTTCGTATATATCCTAATGGCCACACATGCCGAAGTCTTGTTTTGTGTGCTGTTTTTAACGTTTTATCCGTGGTCTCCATTCACTGCCATTGTACTGGATGAGGCTGCTACCCTGCTTCTCCTAAAACTTCAGGACTGTTTTGGAAATTGAAGATTTTCATCCACCATCACATCGACATGGTGGTGAGTATATACTGCGTGGGTTAATCTCTTAAAGTGGAATATCGCTTTAAGCCTTATTTAAATAAAGCTTGTCTTGCTTCTGTGGGTCTTCCTTTCATTTTTCTTGAAGTAACTATGAACATTTGAATAAACAAGATCACACACAGTCATTTATCCAAGAAAATCACCTCCTTATAACACAGTCTCTGCAGTAGTCCATTGGAGATGGCAATTTCCACTACAGCAGGTCAGATCTATGTGAAATGATGTTGTGATGATGATGATGTTTTAATGAAAATATTATTCTCTCCATTGTGTATATTTGACAAATGATTTTTAACCAGTCTTCTAATGTTGGAACATCTGGTTGTAACCACTTCATAGTCGCTAGTCATCTTTTCATGAGACGTTTCCCTGTTTTGCAGGAGGGGGAGTTTTAGCCCACACTATTCTGGGTGTGGCGTGGAGTGAGACCACCGGTCAGATCCGGTATCTCATCCTGGATCCACATTACACCGGAGCAGAGGACTTGCAGACTATCACAGACAAGGTAACTGTAAACTCTCACCGGCTGCTTTTCTCTCTGTAAAGTAAACTCAATAATGTGATATGTGTGTGTTTGTCTTTCTCAGGGCTGGTGTGGCTGGAAAGGACCAGATTTTTGGGATCAAACTGCCTACTATAATCTGTGTCTGCCTCAGAGGCCAAAGATCATCTGAGCTCTCACAGCCTTTCAGACAGACATCATTTGGTAATAAAGTTGTTTTGTTGAAATGTGTCCAACATTGTAAAATGAGTAATTTCTGACATGTTATAATTGATTTGGTCAAGTCCCACATTAACTCTTAGCAACAAAGGCACAGCTAGAGATGGTTGTAATTTATGTGTTAAAAAGAGAACTTGAGCACATCATGTACTGTACTTTCTCTACTTGTCATTAATTAATATGACAAAGGCTGATGATATATGTATAATAAACTGCCTAATTTCATTCAGAAACACAGTGCATCAAGGTCAGCAGAGTTTTGTCATCGCTTTATGTTACCAGTAGACAAACTAACCCACAATGAGTGATGTTAAACATGGCCATGACTGCCTTCTTCTGCTGTATGACATGTACACCTTCTACTGGATAACATGACGGATTTTACCATTAAACTGTACAGTATATTTTACTGTGTCCCCGAATTTTGTTTTGTATTTTTAATTCAACTCCTTTTAAGTCACAGATTAGAGCTGAAATGGTTAATCAACAGAAAATTCATTTGTAAATATTTTGATAATCTATCAATTGTAGGCCATTTTGTCAATATTCAAACAGGAGTATGCACACACACCCAAGCCAAAAGAGGTCAGGTGCAGGTTCAGTGTCCACTTATTTATTGCAAAACATAATGATGTTTCACGCAACACTTTGATAACAAAGGTTATCTTACATTTACACATCAGTTACTGAATCAACTGAGGGCCATGTGCAATATCATGTATTCTCTGATCCTAGCTTCTAAATTATGTCGATTTGATCATTTTCATATATGATAGTAAAATTCAAAGTCTTTGAGGTTTGAGACTGTTTGGGACTGAGACAGGATATGAAGACATCATCTTGGGCTTTGCAAAATTACAGTATAATGGGTCCTTGTCACTATTTTATGACATTTTATGGACCATAAATTAATAAAGTTGTCACAATACCAGAATATTAAATTTAGATATAATACTAGTGTAAAAAGACCTCTTTTGATACTAGGACAAAAAGAAAAAAAGTCCAAGGCACACAAAATAAGAATTTTTCTTTTTTTTTTATTAACAACCTGTACACAGTGCTGGTACAGAAAAAGTTGCTGAACACTGGTTTTGCTGCAAGCCAAATTTTAGACAGGACAATAAAGACTTGAATGAGCACAAAGATCATTTTTGAAAAATAGCTCCAGTATTTTTGATACTACAATGAACTGATATCTAATTATTGTAAACATATGGTATTGAAAAAGTATTGAACTAGTCCTATTGATACATTTGACAACCTTATAACCAAATAAACCAGGCTCCAAACATCTACTGGACAGTTTTCTGCGTTTGGAAACATACATTTAGAGATTATTGTTTTGTACTCATCTGTAATTATAAGCAGAGGAGAGAAAACTCTTCGCTGTGAATATATTCCAGTGAAATTACACTAGTCCTGATTCTGCTGTGAACCCCTTGAGAATATTTAAAGGGCTCCCAGGCGTCCATTGGTCCCACTGTGAGAACTACTTGTGAAGAGATGAAGCTGCTGCTGAATGCAGCCTGATCTGTGCTGATCCCTCTGACACAGCCCATTATTGGAAAACAATCATCGCCTGTAATTGAGTTTTCACAACCAGGCAGCTGACAGAGTCAAATGGGTGCTTTTCTCTTCTCTAATAAAATGTGAATTTTCCAAACCTTGAAAGCTCAGACTGCAGAAACTTATTGTTGTGATTTCTCCTCCATGAGCTGATTGTGTAGATATGGGACTGCGACAGAAATACCCCCATTCAATCCCCATCTCGACCCATCCTGCATTGGCATGTAAATTCTACGACAGTGACCAGACACAGGTTTATACTATAGATTCACCCTCGTCCCATTGTCCCGGGACATTGGCATTTCATTTGTGTGGGTCACTTCTAGGTCTAACAATGTTATTAAGAGAAACCCCATGACTAATTGCAATGTCAGGGGACGCGCCTTCACATAATCCCCTCCCTTGTTAACGGGTATGCACTAGGGGGAGCAGTTACTTTGGAATAATAGGTCCCCAGGGAAAAACTACATGACCTCCTGTCTATGCCGCCACCAGTTCTGATTCTTAGTATGTTTACCTTTAGCTGAAAAAGACAAATCACTGCCTTTGAACTTTTTATTTATTTTCCCAGATATAAACTCAAGACAAGCTAATGCACTGTGCATATGGTGTTGACAAGCCACTCAGTAACCAGATTGCATTAATATGTTGATACCTGTCAACTTAGAATCTGTCAAAAAAAAAAAGTTTAAAAAAAAATTTAAAAATCAAAATGAATAAATGGAATTCACTTCATAGAAAAAATGCTAACAAAAACAGAAAAACACACTAACTTAAGCTTACTCGCCAAACTCACTCATAATTTTTTTATGTAGGCTATGTCAACTTTTCTTGTTGGGCAACTATATGTGAAATTAACTCCAACATGTACTTAATAAAATTAACCCTAAATAGGGTAACTTGTAACCTCTAGCCAAATAGCCTATATTGCAAAAGTGCAAAAGTGATTCAAACTAAATATTACAAATTTATTTATTGCTTCAAACATTGTTGTAAGATTTAAATTTTAAAAAGACATCACAGATCTTGTTTGAAAATGGTTACAGTGTTTAGTGTGAAAGTTAACTCTTGACCTTGGAAATGACACACAAAAAAAATCCTCACTCAAGGTCCACTTAGCTTTTACAGGAGCGTATCTATGTTCCCCGGGTCCTCATCCCTGAGCTCCAAAAGAAAATAGAAAATAGCACACTGAATTTTTAATCTGAGCGTGATAGTCACCTAACCCTAACCCTAGCCACACAATTCAGCAGTTATGGAAATTATGGTGGAAAAAATAAGCCCTAAATATTATAGGACCCGTTAAGGAAAAGCTGGGATCACAGTTCCCTGGTTTGTTCATCAACTGGCAACAGCGGGGAACATAGGACCCTTTTTCTAAAAAAGGGTCCTATGTTCCCCGGTCACATACAAAGCGGGGAAGATAGGACCTTTTGGGGAAACAGTGGGGAACATAGGACCCGGGGAACATAGGGACGACCCCCTTGGGACTTAGTTATGCCTTATGTTAGTTGATACAATCCACTTGTGAATAGAGCTGACACTCTTCCGGGATTTGGAATTTTTTGTTTAACTCGTGGATTTTCTATATGGACTCTGATATGTGACCTAAATGGCAATTATTATGATTATGTTGGGTTTTGATGTCTTAAAAAATTGTTTTTCCTCATAATTTATTTTTTCTTCAATCATTATTTAACTAATCCGATAGTTAACGGTTGACACACGAGACTACTGCATAGACTATATAATATACCGTCTATGGACTACTGCAGAGCCAGCACGGCAACCGTTGCTAGGGAAGTGACGTTCCATAGTTACTAGGCACCATGTCACGCTCACAGCAGCAGCCAACTGTAGCCAACTAACGAAGATTTGTTTTAAATGAAGGTTTCATTTCTTCTCAACAGAAAAATAAATCCTCTCTAAAGAAGTACAGGCAGTTGTTCCCCCTCTGAAACACTCTTTATCGTGCTACCCTTCGACCGGTAAGATGTCGTTGCCATGAAGCTAAAGTTAGCTACTGCTAATCTAAACCTGTAGTTGTCAGTTATGCTAGCTTCGTCAGTGTGCTAACAAGTTGACCATCATTCGTTCTAGTTTTTAAACATGCTTTGTCTTCGTTGTGTATAGAAGGTTTAAGGTAACTGTTAGCTATATTATGCGTACATTGACTGTGCTGTTACCATGTCTGGTTTGGCCAAAAACAGTGGTTACTGGACAATCAAACGTGCTGTTGTAATCTAGAGTAGTGGTGAAATCACTGTTTTGCTAATTATCTGTGATTTTTCTGTGTTTATGTGCTTTTGCAGTATGTTTTCTATTATGTTGTGTGTCATTTTTTAAACTTCTTGCCATCCACGTGCAAGGGACTGCAGATGACAATGAACCTGTGTGGTTAAATCTGGCATATTTAACGTTACATGATGGACTCAAGTGCTGATGTTTATTGATGTGTTTTATCCCTTCTTAAATAAAACATAAACATTTCATGCAGAATTTGACTGTAATGTTAAGCTACAAAAATTACAGTAGGATACATTTGTAATACCTTTTGAATTACACATAACTGCCTTAAAGGACAATACTAATGTATTATCAAGTTTCACATATTATGTACTATTCACTTTACATTTTTGCTGAACATTGCATCTCACAGAGTTTTATACTTAAGGATATATTTTACTGCAGCCATTTAAGATTTTGATTTATGCCAGATTTTTGAAACCTGCTTGAAATGCGTAATCGTTTACGATACTTGTACCTCTAATCCTTCACAGAGAACAAATACACCAAGTATGATTACACTTTTGCCAATGTTATATCATTTTTGTGTGGTAATGCAGGTTATTAGTGCACTTTGATAGCTCATGATGGCAGTATCTCAAAATGCAGACTTGATTTTCACTCTTGATGGATTACAAAACTTAAAAAAATTGCAATTCAGTTCTGTTTATTTGTTCCAGTAGGCATTTCTGCTGCAGAGGACATAAAAGACATTAGCAAAATGTTGTTTTTTTTTAAAACAAAAACAAAACAACAACAACAACAAAAAAACAAACAAACATACAACATAACAGAAACACAAAGCAGTTGTCATAAATAGTGCACAGGGTGACTCAGCCTAGGCCTACACCTGGGAACAGTGAGTCACTCAAGCTCCTCAGGAGCAGGCTAATAACTTATAATAATATTATGAACATTAACTATTACCAATAAGCATTATCAGTGTAGTGAGCATCACCATCAACAGAACATGACTCATCTCCATAATTCTGGACATTAGCATCACCATGAAGATCAACATTACAATATAATAAACTGAATCTCAATTTAAAAAAGCATAATTGTCACTGTAACAGTATTGTTATCATAATCAACACTACAAATATAATGCAATTTTAGAAAATTAAAACAAAACAAAACATGGTTGTCACCGTAACTGCATCATTATCACCATCCTCATCATCACTAAGTAATGGCAGCCATTAACTCTTCCTGCTACTAGCATTTAAAGCTTGAAGGAGACTAGATCTGCAACAGTTTACTGATGAATGGATCATGAAATGAATCACCAGCTATTTTGATAATTGATTAATTGGTCTGAGTAATTTTTCTTTCAGAAAAAAAAGTCAAAATTCTCTGATTTCAGCTTCTTAAGTGTGAATATTTTCTGTTTCTGTTTTCTGTTTACTTTACTCCTTGCTGACAGTAAACTGCATATCTTTGAGTTGTGGACAAAACAAGACATTTGAGGACATCATCTTGGACTTTGGGAAACACTGATCAATATTTTTCATCATTTTATGGACCAAACAACTAATTGATTAATGCAGAAAATTATCAACAGATTGATTGATAATTAAAATAATTGTTACAGAAACAAGGTCCAAACATGTAGAGCACAGCACGTACATGTGCTCTACATGTTTGGAGCTATTTTTCAACTGGCAAAATTGTGACAGGATTAATTGGTCGATTAATCGAGAAACTGATCTACAGTGGAAATAATCGTTAGTTGCAGCCCTAAGGTAGACAGAGATAAAGGAATTCATTGGAAATCATTGCCTGTGATGTCAAGTATAATTAGTTGTAAATATTTAATCTCTAATTATCTAATGTCTTATACTGTCTCAGGTTCAGCGATTGTTGGGAGAGACTGCCATGTTCAACCCCAGTGATCTGGAAGGTGAAGTGGACCATTCGTTTTTTGACAGTGACTGTGGTGATAGCAGCATCAGCAGAGATGGAGGGAAAAAGATGGAGAAAGACTTGAAGGCTAAAAAGGACAGCCCACCAGCACATGAGAGGCTACATGTAAAACAGGCTGAAAATAGAAAAGGTAGTTGGTCCCCAAGGACGGGTGGGACAAGCAAACATCTGAAGCCAGTGGAGAAAAACAGTAGCAGCAGAGCAGAAAGGAAAGAAAACAGTCGTCAATCAAAAGAGGAAGAGAGGAGCAGGGCTTCCAGTGTGTCCTCTCTTTCATGCACATCAGATAAAATCATCAATAATTGTAGTGGCAGTGATGAAGACTCTAATTTGCACTCTAAAGGGCCCAATAGAACATTTATGGCATTGTTGGCTGAGTCCAGAGAGGTCGATGATAAAGGTGTGTACAGCCAGAGTCCAAGTGAGTCTGAGGACGAAGCATTACCGTCCAATGCCAAACAGTTAAAGGGGAGAAATAAACAATCTCCTAAAAAACGGATAAGAAATCGGCGCACTCAAAGTCCATCACCCACTTCAACTGATGCCAGCATAGACGCAGATGCAGAGAGCTCCTGTAGCAGTAACAGCAGGACAAGTAGTTTAGATTCCCCCACCCTTCCCAAGCCCAACAAGTCTTCTTTATCCCCTGAAGTGAGAAAGACCCGAGTGGGCTCAGCAGGATCTCGGGATGTGCCTGCAAGCCATACAGAGGAGTCAGACGATACAGTGACAGATGTGAGCCCCCTCTCCTCTCCTGACTGTAGCCCTCTGCAGTCATTGGACCTGAACCACACAGAGGCAGAGGAGGAAAGCCTTAAAGAGCAGCAGCAGGAGGAGAGTGTGCCCTCCAGTGGCCTTAGCAACACACATCAAGATGAGGACTCAGATCAGGATGTCGATGAGTGTGAGTAAACTTGTGGCCTTCTTGTCTGTCAGTTATGTTTTCTCTATCTTTGCTTTAAACCAGTGAATCCCAACACTTTTGACTTGCGAGCCCGTGAAATTAAACAATATATTCTTTAGTATAACATAACATTGTAAACAAAAAACTTTATCCTCTGTCCCAATCTTAGTAAATAAAAACTGCCACAAAAAAGGTTCCCTTTCTAAAACACAGCTCAGTTTTTTTATATAATCATCCATCTAGAAGAACTCATAAGAAATTTTGGAGAATTTTACTAAAGAAGTGTAGCCCTTTTGTTCAATTGTCTATGAATGAAAACTGAATATCTTTGCATTGTGGATAGAATATACGAAGACATCACCTTGGGCTTTGGGAAACTCATCGAATAAATGAGAAAATAATCTAAAGATTACACAACAATGAAAATAATCATTAGTTGCATCATCATATAATGAGCGATAAGACATTAATGGACTAAAGGTTATGTACCTGAACACAGAAATTTTTGACTTTTAGTTGAATCCTGGTTCACATAAAACTCTAGACAATAATGAGACAATATATTTGAAATGTAGATTTGTACACATCTACACATCTACTACATACATGTACTAAACATCAGCAGATCACCTTTCTTGACAACAAACATTAGGAAAAATTCTTGCTACATGTTGAATAACATCACTGTAACATGTTGTGAAAAAAAAAAAAAAAACCTACAAAACAGAGCTGTCACAATATACATTTTTCACAGTAACAATGTTATTGCAATACAAAAGTCATCATCAATGAGTATATCGTAGTATCCTTAATACAAAATCAAGATTTTATTTCACTTATCCAGGAATGTTCATGCAAAATGTAAACGATGGCAATACCAGGTATGGAGATAATGTTTTATTTTTAATTTTGTATATTTCGTTTTCTTGTGTTTTAGTGGAAATCTATAAACAAATAAACTCACCACACTTGGTTCACTCTCAAATAACCATTTAAACATTGCATAAAACACAGTGAAACTCTTTTGAAAAACAGATTTAAGATACTCTATTAAGTATCCTTTTCACTCATCAGGTTCTCTCAGTTCAGAGAGTCAGCTTGGAGGTGAACTGGTCTTCCGCTGTCCTGGAGGGAGAAACAGGAAGAACTTCTCTTTCACCAATGATGAGGTCCGAACCATTGATCGTGAGAACCAGCGACTTCTTCGGGAGCTTTCACGCCTCTCTCCGAGACCCAGACCAGGAAGCACGACAGGGAAGAAAACTCTTGTAGCCAATAACTCACCACTCATTCGCGTCTCTCACAGCGCACTCAACAGGCAGCGCGAACAACAACGCATCGAGAGGGAGAACCTGGTGAGTTTGGCCTCCTGTATGGATCGGTACTCATTTAAACCTTAGTATAAATATAGGAGTCACTGTAATTCTCTGCTTTAGGTTTATGGTTCATTAGCTGTAATGCCCAAGCAGTATACCATTTGAGTCCAAGTTGCTCTTTGAATATTCTCATCTCTTGGTCTGTCAATGAGATTTTACTGTACTACTGTTTATTGTTGTTTCCATAACGCCACAGTTTTATCTCTACTATCGTATACTTATATATTCTTATAAAAATTGACGTAACCATTGCAGCAATCTTCTCAAATTTCACCTTATCAGATTTTCTTTTGTTTTGCAAATTTTCAGAACAGACTGTAAACAATCCAGTTACTTGTCATAAGTGGTTAAATTGGTGTATACTCTTTTGTGTCATCAGGGGATTCTTAAAGGAACAGTTAACCCAGAAATCAAAAAAAGTATTTTTCCCCTGGTCTGAAGTGCTTTTTACCTATCTAGATTTTTTTGGTGTGAGTTGCAGAGTTTTGCAGATATCAGCCACAGGTATGTCTGCCCTCTCTCCACATACATTTGAAAAATGCAAAACCATTGTCTCCTTTCAAAAACCACTACTCAAGATAATCGACAGACCTATTTGTGAGGAGTTTAATGTAGGAACTACTTTCTTTCTGCAGTAGAATCGGCCAGAACTACTTTCTTCCTACAAGCCGATTGCTATTTAGTCCCATTACACTGGAGAAAAGGCAGATATCGGCACAGCTGATATGTCCCAAAAACCAAGACAGACAAATAGCACTGCAGGCCAGGGAAAAATATGTATTTTTGGTTTTGGGATGAACTTTCCAAAATGATACTACAATTTTTACACAAGATAATTTGCAACAGTAAAGATTTTATTATTTTGCAGGATGATTGCACACAGTATCATTATCAAAGTATCCAGAAAGACTGATTGGCGTTGTAGTGCTCAAAGCAGAGGGTTGTCTCACCTTGTCATGTTTTATTAAAAGTTCTCTAAAACATCTGAATGTCAGTGCTTCATATACTGATGCATTTTAATCAGCTCTCCCAGTAATTGGTTTTAATCAACCAGAATATAATTTTGGAGGAATTGCAAATGAAGTGTTTTCAGTAATCAGTCATAATTCTCACAATGATTGAATTTGTTAACATATTTTTCTACCGTTTATGATTTTCCGTAGTTATTTCACTTATTATTGTAAACGATAATTACCTTCCAAAGTGTACATTTATAAAGGATAATAGTTTAATAGGTTCTAGTTAGTTGGTGTCAGAATAAGAGAGCCACCCCTGAAAGCCGACACAGATGGACATGGACAGACAGCAGCAGGTGGCAGGCTTGCAGCTGCGCCACAAAGTGACATGATAAGAGAGTTCGGCATCTGCAGCTTTAGCCTCTCACCCCATATATTAACTCTGCTTGACCACTTGTATGATAGAAACTCAAGGTGAGACTTACAGCAGTCATTGAAAATGAGTCAGGGAATTATAATTGGCAGCTGGCAGAGCATAATTGTCTCCTCTGGCAGGTGTTTTAAGTGTTGACATTATTTTCTTCACTGACATTGTCACATAATGTTTGTTATTACTGCTGATTAGAGATCTTAAAATCCTGATTGTTGTTTTTATGAGGGAGAGAGTTCCAGTCATTTTGAGGACAGAGAGTTCTCTCTCGATTCCATCTCTCTACATTGAGGGTGCTTTTCTGTGCCTCCTCTATTCTTAGAGTGAGGTAACTGAATCTGCCGTGTGATCAGTGTATCCACCCCACACATCACACATGTAAGACACCCCATTTGTCCCGCACAAGTAGAACTTGTTCTGTGTATTTCAAGATTAGTCAATTACACATAAAATATCAATGTTCTATCAAAGAAGTGATAACTAATATTGAGGGATGGATTTAGTTTGAAGATATTTCATATTATTCATGCGTTGGAATTGCAGGAGATGGCCACCAATCTGACTGCAAATAGAAGCCTGCAGTGTCTTTTTATGACCTCTGGAGGACTTGTGAACTTCAGTAGAACAGTCTCTTGACTGTTGAGCTCTTTGCTCGCTGCATTGCTTCATGTAAAGTTTTAGCTTACTGAGGGTTTTCTGCACAGCATGCATGTGGGAGTGTGACTGCATGTATGACATTTAGCCACTTGCCTACACTGTTTTGCCTCATGGTGTTGTGTGGTTGTGTTTTCTGTGAAGTACCAGATATGTTTCTATTTTCATAATCTAATTGGCATTTGTAAAATGGAGACTGTGTGCTTCATTTCTGAGTGAAATACTTTAACTTACTTTGGTAAGTATAATTAGTTATATTGAGGCAGGCAGCACAGATTGAGAGATAGGAAGCGTCTCTCAGCAATGTGAACCCTGATGATATTCAGCACAGGACAAAAATTCTCAAACACAGTTACAAAATACAGCTGGGGTCAACTACTAAAATAAACCATTGTGTTCTAAGCAGACACAAACACAAAAAAGTAACATTTGCATTTTGGAACATAAAACAGCAAACTGCTCAGTCCTCTTGGACTGAGGAAATGTGGGCCATCACTGGCCACAGCTGCCCAGCTTATTGCTGTGATGTAATAATGAAATAAATACCTTTTATGTACATTCATGATTTGTTGTGTTCTTTATCAGTTGTTTATAAATGACAATGGTATGGCAATTCATGAAATAATTTTATAAGTGTGTATCATGCAGAGACACAAATTTATCCTTTTGGTCTCGAGTTGAAAAATTTTGGGAAACTCTGGGCACAGTATGTTTTTGATAATTACTTAGCAGGTAAAAAGTGTCATTGTGTTCTTTCAGGCTTTCTTGAAGAGGCTGGAGTCCGTCAAGCCTACTCCTGGCCTAAAGCGCACAGAGCAACTGACAGACTATCAGCGACAAGTTGGATACCTGGGAGGTCCTTCATACCCCGTCTCTATGTCCACCACAAAGAAAGAGAGGTCAACCAGCAAGACACCCTCAGGTAGACAAATTACACTTATATGTTTTTAAGTCATTTGTATACCCTACCAGTATGATGTTAAATAATAGCTCATTCAAGATCCTCAGCCAAACATTTTAGAAGGCTATTGAATGGCAAGTGTGTGCCTTCTTGTTCATATTATTAAAACTATCTTTCTACCCATTCCACATGGGACTGGGAGATGTGGATTATCTCTTTGAGACAAGCTGTGAGGTAGCTGCACAGTGTAAAAGCACCAGTTCACCCAATCCTCACTGGTTCTACAAGTGCAGGTTGACATCAGCAGAAGTGTGTGGAGTCATTTCATAGCTTGTAGCTGTTTGCATGTGATGATTCAAGGAAGGAAAACAAAGAGGAATCAGCATGTGGCACCGCGTTACGCTGCTCCTCTCAGATTGAATGCTGCAGATTTATCGCATGTCTGACCTGCTGCCGTCAGATGGCTGCAGAGATTTAATTAACAAAAGAAGATTCTCAGACTGTGAAAAGCAGCTGTGGATGACTGACACTGGTAAGACTCACCCATTAATTTATGGGTGTCCCACTTGTCATATTAAATCTTTTGTCCTGTTTATTTAAATGAATGTACCGACTGAAGAGTTTTAATATTATTTATCTAGTTAAATGGTTCAGTGTTTTTTCATAATTGCTGCCAAATTGAGTAAACTTGTAGTCCTTGCTGGGTTCAAGAGGCAAACTAAGTCCAGATGAAATGGCATTTCGAGAGTATCTAGCATTGGTATTGTGATGTATTTCTGAGTGAAACAAAATAGGGTAGCAGGGCATAACATTGGGAGGAACTTGATTTGTCATAGCCCAACATACCATTCTGCTGTTTGCTAGCAAACTAATGAACCTTCAGCTAAATAATGAGCTCTGTGCAGCTAAAAGCTGACGACTGCCTGATGAGTAGATGTCATGATATTGTTGGTTGAAATTGGGTGGTTCAAGCCTACATAAGCACACCTGATTTTTTTTTTTTCTTTTTTTTTTTTGGCATACATTATTAAATAGATGCACAAATGATGGGGGAAGTGATCTGAAGGGATTAAAAGGCCTTTTTCATTTCATCTCATTTTTAAATTGTTTGTCAGCAGTAGAACCAGTTGCTTTACCAACTCTAATAAACTAAATTGTGCTTATGTGTGCTGAAATGTTCAGATATTATTGGTCAGTTATATTTTCTTCTCAATGGAATAAAAATTCAAAAGGTATGTTTGGTTTATGAAGTGATTGATTATGAAGTGTTAAATCTATAATCAGAAAATAATTCTCTGTTGTCCACACCAGCAGGTCCTAGGTCGGTCAGTTCTCCCCACCATAACTCCAGAGCAGTTTCGACCACCAGTGACTCCGACAGTACACCCGTACCAAGGTCAAAAAAACTGAGTGCAGCCCGACCAGCCTGGTGCTGAGAACACTTAAGATATCTGATCTCCAAAGAAACACGTTGCTGGTTCCCTTTCGTACTCTTTGTATCTCTTGGTATCCGTTCATCACAAAAGGTTCAGTTTGGATGGTACGAAACATGAAGGATTTTAAACAGTTATTCAATAAATTGTGCCGTCATGCTTATCAGTTATAAAAAATATGTACTTTTTTCCACTCATTGATGCTGAAATATAGCAGTGATATTCAGAGGTATTGTAATGAATGAATAGTTGAGTTGTGGCTTCTGAAAACTGCAGTAACTCTTCACACCAGTTGGCAAGCTGTATTTTTGTAGGCAATACTGTACTCTACCAAACTTCAACATCCATAGAGACATAACAAACAATTAATTGTTTACTATCTCAGTGAGTGATATTCATTAAATCTGCATTTATTTATGTTTTGTTGTTGTTGTTTTTTCATATTTGTACAATTTATGATGCCATTGAGAATTATGTTTTTAAACTATTAAAAAATATATATATATATTTTAAATATTGTGGTGTTCTCTATATTCTGTTCATTAAAAAATAAAGTTGCTTGTTCCAACAGTTATCACTGTGCTATTATTTATTTTATTTTTTTTACTTAAAATAGTGGAATTATAGACAGAAAATCTTTATCTGATCTCTTCTCTCCTAAAATACACATTGAACACACGCTACAATTGGTACAAACAATAGCTTCTTGGTTAGAGGATTGGTTACACTATTTTTACTTTAATATTTTAAACATTGAAAAAGGTTCTTAAATCATAAATACTGTGGTACAAGCCTCTCAGCTTCTTTATGGATGATATCTACCTCAAGTTAAAATGAATGTACAGTCACTGGATGTTTTTTTATAAAATTAATATGTTGATTATTTCCTTAATCAATTGATTATTTGTTACTCAAACTGATGAATTGATTATTAAAATCATTGCCTATTAATTTGATAATCAGTTCATAATTAATTAATCATTGCAGCTCTACTGTATTTTAACTGCTTTGTGTTCTTAACAGAGATTTTTCACTGAAGACATACATGTCACAGTAGGAAAAACAAACGTGTGAATAGTAAAATGAATGATGGCTGAATTCCATGTGGCTGCCTCAGTTTCTGGGTCCTTTTGTTGGGGCATTCTTGCTGACTGTCACACTGTAATGACTAATTGGGACACTTGAATATAATGGATATAACATCTGCTGTGAAAATGGCCTAATTAACTGCAGAAGACACATTGCCATGACAATGGGACACATCAAAAAGACTGGACTGATAAATTTTTATTCTTAATAAAATAATGTGTAAGGTGGGTCACATGGGTCAGAGTGGTCACAATGTAACAACACATGGGGCCTCAGCTACTGCTTTACATACTGACTCTAGCATGGGGAGGATATGACGGGTGGTGATGTCATCCTTTGCATCATCATCATCATCTCCACTGAAACACCGGCTCGACTTTGTCACACTGAGAGACTGTTGGTGCCTTTTGACACATCGCAGATGGGATATATACAGATACCTACCTGTCCCAGGCTGCATGTCGCAGGAGAGTACATGCCCACACTGTAACTCATTCACCACAAGCTGTTATCACTCTATCACAAGAATTAAGACTTAAACAAAGTGAAGGGTTTCCCTGGGGACTCGGAGGAGATGAGAAAGTTTATTTTATGTGTACTTCTTGATCTCATCATACAGCACCAACACAAAGGCACCACCCATGCCTCTGATCACATTGGACCAGGCACCCTTGAAGAAGGCTTTTGCTCCCTCATCCTTGAGGATCTTCTTCCAGCAGTCGATTGTGCCCTTGTACATGATGTCAGCTATGGAGATGGAGACACACAAATAATGATGGAAACATGGATGGTGATGCATAATGCCCATGAGTACATCCGCAGGGGCGTTTTTTCTAGTGAGGGAAACATCGGCCAGCCCAAATGCTACCTCATTATCCTCATGTATGACTGGCTATCTGTCCAGTGAGAGGCGGGACCTCAGTTTGAACTGAGTTTTACAAGTATTTTTAAATGTGCATTGTGTTTTTTTGGTATGTAGCCTACTTTCAATTTTTTGTGAGATTAATTTTACTTTATGGATCTTTTTACAACACAGGGTTCCCTTCATGTTAATCACAAAAACAATAACCATACACAAGAAACTATGCTGTAAAAACAAAAAAGTTATCAAAACTTAACTTTATTTAATGATTCAAAACTCAAAAATCTAGTGAAGGTAGTTGAAATTAAATTATGAAGTTCTCAACATTTTTACTGTGTATATACAGCAAATGCGTGAATAAATAATAAATCATAAAAATACAATTATTTTGCAGCATGGTGGAATGCTGAGGATGAATTGAGGAGTCTCAGTCAGATGTGAAAGAGGTACAATTTCTTTCTGAGAACTTTAAGAATCATGTATGGAAGCTTTATCCAAATGGCCATTGCCTGCTGAGGCGAACATCTTTGCTTTTGGTTGAGGCTGTGACTCCTGTCCCCTTCACTGTAGTTAAATTTGACATGAAGAGAGGACACAAATTTGTAACCACGTCCCTTAATTTGTATATGTGACCACAGCCTTAAGGCTGTGATTTAAGGGGATTGGCCATGAATTTGCGACCTGAATTTGTACGTCTTTCCTTTTGGTTCTCAGAGTTCACCAAAGTTGAATTTGATAAGAAGAAAGGGCTTGAATTACGTGACTGGGCCCTTTGTCAGGGCTCCACTTGGGCCACCCCAATCAAAAAAGTCTAGACACGCCCCTGCATGAATACATGCGTAAAATGCGTAATTGTGCCAAACAAATCAAATCCATCACTACAGGAACATAAATTCACGATTAGGAGTAGCGCTCACCTCCTTTGCGTCCAGACTGCATCATCATACGACGTCTGACGGTGTCGAAGGGATATGAGATGATACCAGCTGCAGCGGTGACAGTCTGGGCGATCATCCAGCTGACGACGATGTGCGTGTTCTTTGGGTCTGGCAGCATGCCTGTATGAGGGAGGAATTAAAGCAGGCGTTAAAATACGCAAAACTACATTAAAACATGATAAAAGTCAGATCGAGCAGGTGTGCGCACCTTTAGCTGTGTCGAAGCATCCAAAGTAGGCCGCTCTGTAGATGATGATACCCTGCACTGACACGTTGAACCCGAGGTAGAGACCCTTGATGCCATCGCTTTTGAAGATCTTGGAGATGCAGTTTCCAAGACCGGTGAACTCTCTCTCAGCTGCGCCCTTGCCGATGTCGGCAGCGAGTCTTGTTCTGGCGAAGTCCAGAGGGTAGACAAAGCAGAGCGAAGTGGCTCCAGCGGCACCGCCAGATGCAAGATTACCAGCGAAGTAGCGCCAGAACTGTGTTTTTTGATCCACACCACCGAGGAAGATTTTCTTGTACTTGTCTTTGAAGGCAAAGTTGAGGGCTTGGGTGGGGAAGTAACGGATCACGTTGGCCAGGTTGCCTCTCCAGAAGGAAATAATTCCCTGCTCCTTTGGGATCCTCACCACACAGTCAATGATGCCCTTGTACTGTTTGTCTGCGGTGATCTGTTTGCTGGCATGCTGGACCTGCAGGCAAACACAATAAAAAATAATTAAAATGACGCAGATTCAGGTTAATATTTTCTCCTTTGTTTATTTATTTATTTCGCATTTAAAATACACATTTATTTTATCTTTGTCATTTTTAATTTAATTTAATTATTATTACTTTATTGTGAAATGTTCTCCTTAAAGTGTTTTTTTCATACTAAATACAATCCATATATTTTTTTTATAATCTGCTTTAGATCTGTGAATGTACATTAAAATAATTTTATAGTTCTTTCATATTATGAAAATGATAATTGGCACGAGAGTATACTGTAAGCATAACTTTCTTGGCTCCATAAAACATATGTGAATGACAAAATGCAACTAGCTCGAACATATTTTTCATTATCCAGTAATACTTTGTGCAAAGGTAGTATTTATTTTGTTTAATAATTTCCAGTCAGACAGTACTGTGTGTAGTTGTAGGCCTCGAAGCGCACAGTCTTGTCACTTGAGAATCAGCTATGTATTAGATTACATGCTTCAGGATAAATTTAGCCATTCAATTTCACTGAATATTACCGAGCGCATCTGTCATATTGGAGTAATAATTAACTAAATAAACCTAACAACAGCTCATAAACTAGGATTATGGCCATTTAATTGACCACACATATTAGGGGGGGTTGTCATCATCGTCATCACAGCAGCAACACTGCAAAGTTCAGTGCGTAAAGCCATCTACACTTAGACGCAGGACCTCTCACGTGCCCTTTGACATTACGCACCACACATATGACATTACATGTCGCACACTTTGGACTTTTCTTCTCTTAAAAAGACTTTTCTTCTCTTAACAACTATCGTAGTTTTACATTTTAGTGTTTGGTTTATCAGTAACCCAACATTTACGCACACTTTACGCACAAAGCAAGCGAACATGCGGCCATCTTTTGCGCAACAACTGCCTCAGTTATTTTACCTGCAGCAACAACTTGACTCTCTCAATGGGAGCGACAGCTGTTTTGGAGATGGCAGCGGCGATACCACCCGCCAAAAAGTCCTTCATGAAACTAATCACCGCATCCGACATGGTTGGTTGTGTAGATTTGAGACCCCCTGACTGTTCCAAACCTCAACAACGTCCTCAAGGAAACCCAACGCCCCTCCAAGTGGCCGGGGACCCCCCATCTGTCCTAATATATCTGCTCCATTTATCGCGAGAATTTCGAGTGATGGATTTGCATTTTGTCGAACAGTTAAACGAGGCTAAATAAATATCCGAGGTTGAAGTTCAAGACGTGCGCCATGTTTTCTGAAGTCAAGGGTTTGCCAAGCTGGGGACGTTTAAAGGACACAATATGTGTAATTAGCTTATTATCAAAACACAGATTTATATGTAATGTAATCAAATCCTGATCATGGTAAAGTCTTTCACCTTAAATCCTGATGTTAACAGCCTTTTCATCCTCAGTGCAAACATAAACTCGGAGGTCAATTGAGTTCCCAAAAGCTTTAAAATGAAGAAGGAACTTCTTTTCTAATGTATATTGAATGGGAACAACTGTGGGACACTTTATACTACAGAGGCTTAACATTTGACAGCACAGGTGTAGTGGGGCCCTGGGAGGTACAGAGATTCACGCACCTTCATCTCATTATTTTCATACATGAACATGCTTTTGGGTTACTAATGACAATGGAAAATTAAAGCTTATTTTCATTAGAGCAGAGGAGAAGTCACAGAAACTAAACCCAAAAATGCATCCTTTTCTGGGTCAGAGGTCGAATGGATGAGGGACTTTTTTCCAATGAAGGGGAAATAAGAAAATAAAAACTTCAGTTAAATTATCTCCCACAACTTGCTCTTGTTTTATTTCGTTTTATTTTTGGCCTTTTCCTCTCAGCTCACTGACAGTTTTGCTGCACATTCAGTTTTGGCACCTGTTGGAAACCGCATTAAGCCAGCTGTAGTGAACGCAGTAAGAACGGAATAGACTGTTTTTCTTTCAAAATAAATCGCCGCCATGACCCCAAAAAGCATCAACATAGTTTTGGTAAATTTTATTGTGAAATGTCGTACCGGAAATGTAAATATAGCTGACTTGATACGTGGCGTCACAAGTGTGTGGCGTGCACGCAGATCTGACTTGAAAAGGAAACACGATCCAGAGCAATATGATCCAAAACGAAGCCAAGCTGGCTGAAGAGACGTTGGACATAACGTACTACAGCTTACAGTCCACCAGTGTGTGGTTTGGATTTCAGGATTACTTCATTCATATAACTACAAAACTTTACTGTGCTTTCAATTAGCAATCTACATGTAATGTTGTCTTAATACATTTCAAGACACTTTGTAAAAAAAAAAACAAAATCAAAATCTATATATCAGTGTCAAATGTAAATTAAAAAAAATAAATAAATGGAGTTTTCCATTTTTCCATGGCAGAACATTCTCTTACATAGGATCTCATAAAAATAACTAAATAAATGAGAAACAGAGATTTACAAAAGAGGGGAGGTATTTGCAGCAGAGCAAGCATTCAAGATTCAAGATGTTCTTTGTCACACTGGTTAGATAAGTATAATTGATTGGAAAAACTTGGGCTGGGATGTTGTATTAAAAATAATAATTCAAGTAATAAAAGACAGAATAATATTAATTAAGATAAAATATACAATAATAGAATAAAATGCACATTTATAAAATAAAATAGTTGTCATTTTCAGAAGTATTCCATTACAATGCAGTTTTGTTACAGCAAGCTATCCCACTTGGTTAAACACCCACAGTGCAACACAAGTAAAGTGTTTGTTTTGCAGTCACTGCACCCGCTGAGTTATATTTGGTGTTTCTGCATCCTTCTAGCTCACAGTTATCATTTCCTTGACAACAACAAAATTATCCGAAGTATATAGCTCTGATCTGTGCTTTAGATTTCTTCAAATACAGGCCCTATAACAGTGGATTTGTGTGACCATCCAATTCCTTGTCAATTTCTTCAGTAACACTTCCCCAGATCCTTTAATTTGTTTTTGTTTTTACTGACCATCTCTCTTTTTTTTATGACTTGTTATATAGTGTTGTACAAGTATTTGGAGGTAATCATTTGATGGGAATGTAAATACTGTGTAAGATTGAAAAGGCTTAATGATATTTCAAAGACTCAAATAATACATGATGATTAAATAATAAATAATAATTAATAAAATAATTAAAAATCAATAAAATTAGGGAAGTATTTTTGGTTTCCCCTCTGGGTCCTCTCTTCAAGACTGTGACTACCACCTCATGGCCACTTGGTGGTGCTGTTTAACTGTGTGGATTCATAGGCAAGCTTACAAAGTTTCAAGATATTTCCTAACAGGATATCAAACTTGTAGCACTACTGATAAAACCTCAGTAGCAATAATAATATCATTTAAAATTAAGCGCGATAAAATCTAATTATAACACTAATTTCTTAAAGGCTGGGCACTAACTCCTGGGGTGTTGTGCTGTTATCACCATCACCTCACTAATTCTTAGGAAATAATTCAGTTTATTTTGATTTTATGGATTATTTTTCCACTATTTTTATCCATATTTTTTTTATATAATTTATGTATTAAATGGCATACAAGATTTAAAGGTCCAGTATTTCCATTTTTCATATTTAACAAATCACAGTGAAAAAAACAAAACAAAAAACAGCAAAAACAAATTAGATATACTGAAAATCAAAACAAACAGGACAAATGAGTCTCATTCAAGAGACAACACAGCCAGGTTGTTAAAATATGAAATGAGAGGTTGCCATTTCTCAGTGGAATTAAACTAAACTTAGTTAAATTTAAAAAAAAGACATTTCTACAATGCAGTAAACAGTTGTAAAGGCAGTGATGTTCTTTACTTTATAGTGTCAATATAAGACAGGTTTGCTCTATTGCTGAAATATAAATGATGTAAACTTACAGTGAACTGGGGTAATAGCTTACCGGATGCTTAATTTGGATGTGGCTCTTCTTTCTGTCTCCCTGTTGCTCTCTTGTGTTGTCCAGAACAGTCAGTGGGTGGCACTAGAGAGCTGGGTTACATTAAAGAGCATCACTAACATCCCCTGAGTGCAACTGTGGTACCCAGTAAAACAGGTGCTTTTCCTCATTTACTCCACTCTCCACCTACAACAATACAAATAATGCAGCACTTTACTTGTTCCCCACAGGGAAATTTTCTTAAGTAGCTCCCAGCAGCAGGTCAGAGGTCAGGCTCAGCTGCAAGGCTGCTGCAGCCCCAGAGCTGTTTAGTCAGGGATTCAGAATTTTGTTGAACACTCCAGTCAGGCAGGTGCTTGCTGGCACAGAGAGGGGCTTGCACCTGCTTTTAGGCAAGCAAAAGTTAGCATTATTTCTTTTTCAGTTTCACCACACACTTTATTGCAATTTCTCTCCGCAAACTCATCTTTCTTTTCTAAACCGTCTTCACTAAGAGCTGCCAGAGCTTGTCTGAATTTATGCAACTGTTTAAAGTTAATGGTTATATATATATATATAAATTATACCAAATTAAACTACTACTCAAATTCTTTAGATTGTTATCACAGATTATATGATATAATCATTTATTTGTTAGCAATTATGTAAACTGGGGGAGTTTTGTATCAGCAAATTTAGCTCTTCAGTTATTTCCACTTTTTTATAAAACTTGCTCAAAAAGTTTTAGCAACTAATGTTTCATTGAGATAATTTACTTTTATTCTTTGGACAACCTTGAGTTTTAGAAACCCCACCCAAAAAACAAAACTTTTACATTTTTACAGTGTGTAGTTATCATCTAAAAATATCTAGTAACCATTTTTATGATCCGAGGAGACTGCATGTTGGCTTACACATCATCTGGGTCTGAAAATTTGCTTTACGCATTATTTCCAGGAAAAATGGCTTCAATTCTGTGTTTTTACTGCCGTTAAAACTCTTTTTGTGTTATTATTTAAATCTGATCTAGATTTGCGAAAGTCGTTGCTCAGTAACCTTGGATTGAGGGAGGGGTCGCGGAGGGGGTGAGGGCCTGGATTTGCATTTTGAGTATGAAGAGCTGCAGGTGTCAGACAGTTAGACCCCCCGCCACACACATAAACATGCACACACACATACACAAAGCCGTTGCGCACAGCTCCAACACCAATACAGTCACTGATATTATCTGTTAAGAAGTAACTGTGACGAACATCTTTTTATTCCTCTGCTCCCCCACTGTCTTAGACCTCAGGTCTTAGACCAGTCGAGACTCAAAGATAATGGAGATTATGAATGTCAGACAGGGTTAAAACCACAGATATTAAGGTCAAAACTCACCAGCATGGGGCCACTAGTTCCTCCTGACTGCAGCATGAGATTCAGACTGAATTTCTGTTTAGGATTTCATTTTTTAAAATAAATTAATTCAAGTGATGAATAAGAAAACCTGCCATTTTGGTATGATGCTGAAAAATAAGACACACTCAGACATAGGATGA